>WAAB01004508.1:35649-48924 GCA_013389865.1 Piaya cayana | reverse complement strand
AAATATAAATGTTAATTTATATATTTAAAAAAACATAGTTAATTGTTAATTAAAAATGTTATTTTTAAAATATTATTTTTTAAATGTTATTTAAAACCAATTTTAAGATCTAGATATCTAGTCATTGGTGAAGAAAATTACAAGGAGAAGTAAAAGTAGAGACTTCAGATAGACATAAGAAGAAAACAGCATGGGGAAGCAGCTGTGTACATTGTATTTCTACCCCTAAACCAACTGGGATTTGCACTCCTCTCTACTTTAAGGATAATTTTCATTGAAAAATCTGATTAGCAAATATTCACAGCTCAATGAGGGGGAATTGGATGCTCCTACATCACATTTAAGCTGCAGAATATTAGGGACTGTCATTTCTTCTGGAATCTGTATGTCTTTTCTGATGCTGTTAAAAACAAATCAACAAACAAAACAAACAAAAAAAAATACCAACAGAATTCAAACAAGTTTAGACCAGTTCTGCATTTCTCAGATTTCTCAGGAAGACTGCCCCTCACAAGCAGCAAGTATTCCAAAACAACAGTTTGTCTCTAAACAGCTCCTTACTTTGTGTGGGCTACCAAATGTCTGTTGACTGTTTTTCCCTTTCCCTGTCAAGCCCCCTTCATGCAGGAGGGAGAAGGAGGAAAAAAAGAAAAATTATTTAAAAGGAAGACAAGTCAATATAATCTCTGGGGTGACAAATTCACCCTGTCTATGGGTCACTCATCCTGACAAGGTAAGACATTTATCCTGATCTATCAGTGCAAATCCAGGGAGCACAGGGCTCACAGGTTGACCCCCTGGAGGACTTGCAGGTCTCAACAACTGACCTGTACCAAAAGCAGGAGTCTCTTTCACTCCATGGAGCTGCAGTCTGTCATCAGCCTCATTGCAAAGCTCACAACTCTGAACAGCTTTACAGAAAAGTAGTTGAGAGGACTAGTTTTCAAACAATATCTCAGAACACCACAGCTATCAGTGTACATTCAGACATCAGCCCACAGCACCTATTCCTACCTTTGTGGTACCAGGGTTAAAGCTGCTCTGATAAGAATAAGAAACATCTGCAATTACTTCAGCTGAAAAACAAGGCTGTGAGTCAGCAATTTTAGTCAGCCAGGGCCTCGTGCTGCAGTAGAGGAGAGCTCTGTTACTCTTATACCCTCTAGTTTATGTACTACGTTATTACTCCTTTCTCTAAGGTATCCTTTCACCACTGCATACCAACAGCTGGATCTGTATGGAATCTAACTCAGGGTTAACAACTCAGTCTATTGATCCCTCCCATACACAGATCTCCTCTCTTTTCCCCCTCCCTCCCATCTGACATAACAGTGTATCTTACCCTGAAACTGAGCAGGGTTTCGGGTTGGAAACCCATCATGCGAACTGGGCAAGTTTTTAACACTTTTCTGACTGGCTGCTGCCAAGATATGCTTTTTCTGAAGAAAGGTTAAGTGGAGATGAATATGTCTTATGATGTATTAACAAAGTTGTTTGGTATATTTCATGGCAATCAGGAAACGTCCCTGGAGACTGGAAGAAGGGTAATACCATGCCCATTTGTTAAAAGGGTAGAAAAGATAATCCTGGGAACTACCAACCTGTCAACCTCACCTCTGTGCCTGGGAAAGATCATGGAATGGATCCTCCTAGAAGCTATGTTAAAGCACATGGAGGATGGGTAGGTTATTAGTGGCAGCCAGCACAGCTTCACCTGGGGCAAGTCCTTTGTTACTTAGTGCCTTTCTATGATGGGGTAACCACAGCAGTGGTGGTGAGGCTCTGGAACAGGTTGTGCAGGGAAGCTGTGACTGCCCCATCCCTGGAGGTGTTCAAGGCCAGGTTGGATGGGGCCTTGGGCAGCCTGATCTAGTGGGAGATGTCCCTGCCCATGGCAGGGTGGTTGGAATCAGATGGTCTTTAGGCTCCCTTCCAATCCAAACTAATCTATGATTTTTATGATTTATGGAGATCTCCAAGTTGGACTTTTTCCTCAAGGTAAGTAAAAGATACAGCCTCATTTATCACAGAGCTCTTTTATTAAACAGCTCAACAGATATCACAACAGAGTCATTCTTGTGCATCTGCCCCTGTCACATTCTCAAACATCACCTACAGCAAACAACTGGCATGTGCTGGAAGGTGCTTGTCGCAGAGGCAAGCCTCACAACACCCATTTCAGATAACTTGATGTAGTTTGAGAAACATCTAGCAGCTTCACTGATTTGCATTTCAAAAGTCAGCATACACTCTAAAAAGTGCTTTGTTTGCTTAAACTCTTCTGTTATAAAATAGCACAAAACAAAGGCTCCTCCTCTGAAAGCATACATTCAGAAAATAAGAAGCAACCATTGCTCTTTCTATAATGACCAGTTTTACAGAAAACCAGTACATAGTCTTTGTCACTTCAGCACCATGACAAACAGACCATAAATAACCAGTGCCATTAAAGATGCTGAGTTTCCATTTTACAAGAGCAGGTGGGGCAAAAAATGGTGGTCAGATACTGGCAGGCCTCCCCTGGTATATCTTCTTTTACTCCACCTTCTTATCTTTTTATATGTGCGTGTACATGTCAGTATTGGTCCCATCGCACACTTCTGTATTTATGTGTAACATTGATTGTTTCCCTTTTCTTTCAATATGGCTGTTTCCTTGTCTTTCTGTTGCATCATTTCTTACTATGGTGACGTGATCTTTTTTGATTCGGTCCACCACTTTCCAAGACATTGTAGTTATTACTTGTTAGAGGTAGCTCACTCACCCAGTGTCTCATCCTGTTCATGTTCAATTTCCTAGTGTAATCTGAGAATTCCTAGCACTGCTCCTTTTATTATGAGTGGGAAAATAAACCCCTCTTCCTTTGCCCTGTTCAGCTTACCTTGCATGATGGATTTACTTGCTTTTAGAAGGGACTATGCAGTAGAATTGACCTTTTTCCTAAAACTAACTCTAAGCAGAGGGCTGTCTTTCTCCAGGGAGATTCAGTGCACTTCATCCAGTCAGGGAGAAACCTGTAGTAACATTATGCTGCTTATTGACTTTTGCACCCAACAAATGTTTTACACAATATCATGCACCTCCACCAGAGCCTACCTGGTGAGCTTCTCATTATTTAATGGATATACATTTTTCTGAAGTGTTACAAACATGATCATCAAAATTGTTTAGGAGAAAATACTTAATTCACTCATTAAGTTCAGCCACCTTTACCATCAGTGCAAAAGTAGTACTGCCAGGAAGAGAGGCCAAACCAATCTACACGAGCCAAAGACATTTTCCTACACACTTTCCACACCTACCCTACTGCCAAAAGTAATTTAGGTCATGGTTAGATGAGTAAGTAATTGCATCAGTTTATACTGGCATGTCTAATTCTTTTAAAATAAAATTCATTATTGAAATTTTTCACTGATAAATTAAGCCAAATATAGTGTGTTTTTATTGAAATCACTCTACTGCTGATGTAACAATTTGGGTTTGAGTATGGAATTTTCTGCTCAGGGAAGACTGAATTTCAGTTAGTTCTTATAAATGTCAATGACTTGCAAAGAAGTTTTGTCTAAGTAGGAGCACTGACTGTATAATTTTTACAGTCTATATATACCATCATCAGTTTTACTTATAGTTATAAAGAGAGGCTGGAAAACAAAGAGAACACAAGGAACAATATTAGCACATATATAAAGTGTCTACCCTAGACAATGTAAACATGTGGCAGCAGTTGCTTGCTGCCTTGTTCTGCAGGCCAAAGTTCCTTGTCAAGGATTTTGTTTTATATTACCCTTAACTAAGATTAAAAATACAATAAGAAGCCCAATATGAACATAGATTATAGGAAATAAACGTCCAGAGAAACTGCTAAAATAAATGCACAGAATTTACAGCAGCCTTATGTCTTTTATGAATGTGTACTTAGTTTTTCAAAGTCTGCCCCAATCTCAATTGTAGTCCCACAATCAGAATAATTTGTAAACATCATCGAATTTTGAAATCCAGCACTGTAAACATTGAAAGTTGGGCAGCTTACCAGATTTATAGGCTTGTGCTTATATTTTATGAATCTTACACAATATTGTAAAGATAGGCATTAATTACATTAAAAAATTCTGTACATCATTGTCCATTTCATTTTCAATTTTTCAGTCTCTAAGTGTAACTGGTATATATACACCTATGTATGTATGTGAGGATGTGAAATATTGTCATTGTAGTATGGAGGGGAAACACTTAAACTGATTGTCAACATCATGTGAGATAGTTAAATGGATCAGATGCACTGGAAGTTTATTATTTTTACATCCTATTTTCCAATTTATCATGAATATTAAAACATTTTTTGGTAACCTTTTAAATTACGAAAAAGCAAATTACTGGGTGCACAAAATAACTCAAAGTAGCTGCATGAATACTATTAATAACAGGGTTAGAAAAAATGTAATGTCCCCTGGCAAATTATAGTAAAGACTTCAAGAACTGCAGCATCTCTGCAAATTACTGGTAAAACTAAAATATAATCACATTTTTAGTGGGGAAAAAAAAGCACCTCAGTAAACATTATTTTACTTTAGTTTTTAAGACCCTAGACACAGAAATGAAATCAATTTTCATAGAAGTAATTACAAAATATAGCAGATATTCCCTTGCTTGTGGTGTGCAGGTACCTGCTTTTGGAATATTATTAAAGATTATTGATATAATGTGAAAAAGTTCCAGTATTTCCGTCACTCATGTAGGCATCCTTCTCCCCTAAATTGCCTTTGATCAATTTACCTTTAGTTTTATGACGAGTCATCTATAAGGTCTTCTACAAACCTTATCATCAAACAGATGTAGTGTAGATTTATGTTAGATATTAATAAGAAATTCTTTACTGTGAGGGTAGTAAGGCAGTGGCACAGGTTGCCCAGAGCAGTTGTGAATGCCACATCCCTGGGCTTGTTCAAGGCCAGGCTGGATGAGGCTTTGAGCAAACTGGTTTAGTGGAAGGTGTATATAAATGCAATATACATATAAACTCCACCATGAAGGGGACAGGAGTGATTTCATGTAGACGTTTGTAGACAGTTTACATTAGAATTTTATGCTGTTTACTATCTCTTCTAAAAAAAATGTTTTATGGATTATGTCATAGCTTTTACTGTTTCAAGTAATAGTGTCACATGTTTAGTTGTATGCAACAACATACATGAATTGGATTCTTTTTTGCATTTGTGAAATCAGAAAGTCTAAGTCTTTTGATAAATATGAGTTTGAACAGATCAGGAAGCATTTCAGAGCATGTAAGCTAATTGCAGCTTGTTGAAGTCAAGGGAATACTTACATAAATGAGTTAATTTTTTTTTTAAAATGTACTAAGAGTTGTCAATAATTTTTTTCTAAACACATTTCTAAACACTGTTATACCATTCTCTATGGTATTTCTATGTTATATATCTGTTTTAGGCAATATCCTTCTCTGTCTAAGTCTTATTTTCCAGGATATATTTAGCATATTGCAATTTTGTTTATTATTTGTGTTGTTGCTAAGAAACCAGCAACACATGGACCAACCAAGACTTACTATCAACCAAATTCCACAAATCTATACACAGTAGTCACCTCAAACCTTTCATTTTGTTATTGTATTCATAAGCATTCTCCTTAACAACACCCATTTTTCTATATGGGCTGGAGAGAAGCTCCAGAAAATTTGAAAACATTGCATAGTATGGTAAATTTACACTGTGCAATGATAAATGCCAGTGACATATGTCGGGTTAATATATTACAGTACTTCAGGGGAAGAATCTGCATTTTTGTACACAACCCAGTCACGTTGTCTTCTAGAACTAACAATAATCACTATGCATGATCAGTCTGTGTTTATGGTAAGAGCTACCATGACTAACAATAATACTCTTGACTAAGTAGTCCATAAGCTACATTATGGGGATGTGGAACACAGAGACAAAAGTCACAATTCTTCAACCTTTGTAAAGCTCTGACTGATTGCTGCAGTTCTTCCATTGTATATTTTGTTACTTTGCTGCAGTGCATCTTCATGCTTGATGATGTCTGGAAATGACCCTGTGGGAAGTAAATCTTTGGCAACAAGTAGACAGAAGCATCCAGGCTTGGAATCCCAAACAGAAGGAAGAACTACAGGAGAAAGAACTAAGGTAAAAAAATCAGAAATTACAATGTAGGAAGAGAAAAAATTATCTTATGGCAATAATTTTTAAGAAAGAGAAGCTTGTAATGCAGTCTTTCAGTACCAAGAAATCCACATGGTAAAGACAAAAAAGATCTCATTTTACAAAACTGCCATATTCACAGTAGAGTTTTATGGCCTCTCCTTTTTGGTTATCAAACTCTTTGTTCTCTGCTATTCACCATAAAAAAAAACCCAAACAAAATACAGAAAGTACCAGCAAGATTTTTTATAACAGCTGGTTAAAATTTACAGAAGCAAAATACTTTGAATATAACCAAACTGACTAGAAGACACTAGTAAAAAGGTTCCAATAGCCTTGAATCAAAACACTATACAACATAGGATCATTTTCAAGTCTCTACCAAAAATGTACAAATAAAAAAGCAAAACAAACATATCAACTGGTGGTAAAGCCTTATAAAAACCTGAATGATAGAATAGAAATTGTGTCATACTGCATCAAATCTCCAGTTCCCTTGGAGACCCTGCACTAGTCTAAATAGTACGTAGGGTGCAACTGCCACACCACTAGTTGCCACACAATAAAAAGAGTTTATATCAAGAACAAGGAAGTGTGATAGGACTTTGTATGTTTTATACTTATATTGGAAGTGAACAATGCATTTCTACTACCTCATTGACTAGCACAGTGTGACTTCAATATGGGACAGAAGCCTAGGCTTCATAGATCCTGCCTCAGCACTGGTAATAAAGCTTCTTTGTCTCTGGCTTGAAAAACGGCTTTGACTCCTCACTTCTTCTAGATCATGAAGATAACAATACAGACATCTAAGGGGACGGATTAGTCAGTGTACCAAGAGGGGAAAAAATAAAAATTTTTAAGAGTGTTAGCTGTTTTTACAGAGATACTGACAAATGAAGAGGAGCCATGGCAGCCTCACATATCAATGCTGCAGAAATTATATCAAATCTATGTATTAGGTTCAAAAAAATGCTGCAGAACCCCAGAAGGACTGTAAACAAGATGGGAAATGTGGGAACCCCATAGATTTATTTTCCTGCGGACTACATCAGCATTAATAGACACTTGCTGTGTGTTACAAACTTAAATATATTTCAATAAACCAGGATTTAAAAAAAAAAAAAGGTATTTTGTGTTGGAAAAAATTCAAGCCATGGCCACAGATCCAGTCATGGTGTAAATTAAAGGTTTTCAGCTCCTTCCTGCAGCTCTTGAAAGTCTGCATATTCTTTCTATCATTTACATTAGCAACTTTCTTGATTTTTTTCAGCAGAGTGTAAGTTCATACCCAATAGCTTACAGACCAGAATAGAGATTACAGCTCCTAAACTAGATGTCTTGTAAGCATCCCATGAGACCATATTTCATACATGAAGTACTAGTATCACTGTGTAGGATTCCGAACTTGTAAAATTCCTGTGTGCTAATCCCATTAGGTTCACAGGACCATGTAGTCACACATAGGTACCTCCAGGCTTTTTTTCTGGGCACATGTATGATAAAAGCTGGCTAAGCTATGCTTTACAGACAGCTTTGTCAAAATCAATTATTAGGCATTTGCTCAGAGTCCAAAACAGGCAGAACAAAAGTAAAAACAAGACAAGTTTGTATTCATATTTCCTCTTTTTACACAATATTATCTTCTTAGAAACTTTGAATTCCACTCAATTCTATAAACCACACCTCTGGCAAGGGAGAAATTTGCTCTGCTGCAAAATACATCAGTTGTGTGATGGGTTCTTTTTCTCTTCCAGTTAGCAGAGTTGTACTGCTCAATCCCAACTTCAACCTTTGAAAGAGAGCTCAGATCCTCTACTTATGTAGCAATGGCAAACACATTTCATTGCAGGGCTAATGTGTAAGTATATTGAGCAAGGAAGCTGGTGAAGGGGCTGCAGAACAAGTCTTATAAGGAGTGGCTGAGGGAGCTGAGGTTGTTTAGCCTGGAGAAGAGGAGGCTGAGGGGAGAGGTTATTGCTCTCTACAACTACCTGAAAGGAGGTTGTAGAGAGGTGGGTGCTGGCCTCTTCTCCCAAGTGACACAGGACAGGACAAGGGGAGTGGCCTCAAGCCACACCAGGTGAGGTTCAGACTAGACATTAGAAAGAAATTTTTCGCAAAAATGGTCATTAGAGCACTGGAACAAGCTGCCCAGGGAGGTTGTTGAGTCACCATCCCTAGAAGTTTTTAAAAGACGGGTAGATGACATGCTCAGGGACATGGTTTGGTGGGAGGTAGGAATGGTTGGACTCAATGATACAACAGGTCTTTTCCAATCTGGTGATTCTATGATTCTATATTGAGCAGTAACCCCTACCTGGCTCTTGCAGAGTGCAGAGAGCTGTAGGTTCCTGTGAGTGTATCATTCCAGACACCTGAGCTACTTTAAAGGTAGATCAAGTTGCACTTGAACCTCTGCAGCAGAGTAACAGCATCAAGATTATTCTCACACATGTGCATGCCAGATGTCACTGAAAATAGATTCCTGTCTCAGCACCATGATATTAGGCTAGTGCTTTCATTGAGGGTCCTGACTGAGATATGAAAGTCTTGAAATCTTAATTGGAGTAAAAAAAGCTTTACTCTCTGGCATCTGCCAATAAAGTGTCTTATCTTTGTCCTTATTTGGATTTATCCTTCCCCAGTTGCCTTTTGATTTCAACTCTTTATAGTTAGACTGAACAAACTAACATAAATGTAGTTGAAAAATTACACATGCAGGTGGAAGTATTTTTGCTTAAATTATATCAAAAAATATTCATTCTAAAGAGAGTTTTTCAGGATTGTACAGGATTTTCTATACAAACAGATATAATAAACAAAAGGTTATCCTAGAACGATGCAGAGCTACTTGAGCTGCCTGACCACAGCTGCATTAGAACACAGACCCTCCCTTTCCAGTGTCATTAATATTTCAGGCCATTCCACAGTGAGTACTTATTCTTGTGAGGCATAGCAGTGTGTCAGAAGCTACTTTGTGGAATTGAATAGTACTCTTTCCATTCAAAATCTGGTCTGGTTTCCTCAGACAAAGGCAAAACGAGGTATCACAAAACTGAATTGCCAGTATGCATTCAAAAAACTTAGACTTGGTGAGTGTAAAGAGAAAAGTCTCTGCTACAGTGGGGGAGCGGGTGGGAATTTCTATTTTTGCTATAGTTAATTAGCAATATACACAGATAGGGCAACTTAAAGTGACAGCCCAGAAGCATTAAATTCCCCTTAACAGACTGACTTATCCTACAGGTTTACAAAAATATCTCGTTGGAATGCTTCCAAACATACCAGAGGTTCTGGCCAGCTAAGGCTCAAAAATAGTCCTCAGTTAGTAACTTCCAAACTCCACACAAGAGCCAAAATCCCTCACTTGAACAATGTGTTACATTCTTTGACCAGAGTCAACACCTCCCTCTTTAGATGCAATTATAATGAAAAGTTTTTCTATTAAAAGAAAATAAATGTACAGTCTTCAAGCAAACAGACTGGCACAGGAGAGAAATCCCAGGCCCAAGGCTGTGATACCATTACTGTTGCTTTATTAACATTCACAGTACCGAACATTGCTTGTCAGCACTAGTGCAACAACAGAAACATTTTTGTGTGTCACACTCGTGTTAACCTTCAGGGAATTATCTGAAAGTCAGAGATGGCTTTTATGTAGGTGACCTAGCACTGGCAGTTATGTAGCTAAAACCTCGTAATTGTATTCCTGTCCCCTTCTGCCCACTCCAACTCAAAGGTTACCACCCCTGCACAGGCTGTGCTCATGTTTCAGCAGTGACTGCTTACAGCCCGGCATCTTTCTGTGAACTCATAGACTCTGGTTACTCTCCTGTGAACTGTGATAGCCAACGTGCAAAGCTAGCACCTCCTTCCACTGCCTCTGCTACAAATAGCAGCAACATTTAACTGACAGGACAAGCAGCAAAGGGAAATAGCTCTCAGTCCCACGACTAGAGTCAGAGCCTCAGCTCGAATGAGTCAGCACAGCCCCAGCTGTACCAGCTACAGGGCTGGCTTTGTTTCTTCTTTTACAGGCTGCAAACCAATGCACAAAGGAAAACTTCCCAACTGCTTGTCATTATTATAGTATGAATAAAACAGCTAAATCTAAACCTTTGTCTGAAAATGGGCAGCATGTGCCTTCCCTTCCCCACTCCATGAAATATTTAAGAAGCCCAGCAGCCCTGATACTGTTTTCAAGACTCTTCTATTTTCAGGAACATGGCCTTTTACCTCCTGGCAATGCCTTGAAAGTTGTTACCAGTATAATATTTCAATTCTCCTAAACAATGCTTGAAACATCCACTTGCACTCTGAATAATTGTACTAAGTTTTATGCAATTTTTTAAATTGTTCTTTTCCTGAGCAATCATGCAGGTAGGTAAGTTTTTGTTTACATTGACTTCTAACAATAGGGTTTCATTGTACAAATATATTCAAAGACATCGATAGGGAAGGTAGGTAGTGGTTATACATTCCTAGAACCAAAGATTCAGTCATCCAAACAGGAAACAAAACCAGCACACTGTGACCTACACATCAAATAAACAGACTGGATAAATGCTGGAGGTGCAGGGTCTGAAATCTGTTTGCATAAGCTGATGTTAAGAACAATGCAAAAACTTATCTTAATAGAAATCTGTTTTGGCACAAACAGAAAAAGATAGGCCAAAATCATTACATATCTTGTTCACAACAAAGGATTACAGGCAGCTGTTTATTAGTATTAAGTAGTTTAATCACAGCTTAATGCAAAAAAAGAGCATCTTATTGAAAACCTGGGAAAACATGGATGATTTTTTTTCTCTTGAATTTTTCTAGCTCTTTCAAATCTTATCTTTCAGTATGGGAAACTTCCTCACTTGTCTTGAGATCATGGGAGATGAAGCAAGAAGAGTTGTGAAGCTTGAAAAGCTAATTCAGTATGTGGAGATCATAAAAAGCACATACTTAACTCATTTATGAGACACGTTCCTTGTTATTAACACCTTGTTAATTACAATATTACACAAGAGAAGACATGCTTTAGTGTCTCTTAGTTGGTTATAAGAGATCATGGGCACTACTTATTGTGTCAATATTCTGAATATAAATTCTGCTAATGAAACCTTTATCTTTTTTTCCCAGTGAGGATATACTCTAATCTACTTTCCAAAATTTAAATGGCTTTGTTATTAATTAAAGTCATAATCATTGTGTGCGTATTTTTACGTTACAGTTCCTACAATGTTTGAAAAAAATGTAAACCAGAAACAAAATAAAGAAACATTCCAGGATTTTTCTTTTTCAAGGAGAGTACTAAATAAATCTCCATAATTCTCAGTCTCTAAGCCAGAGCATAGTCAAACTGGCCTTTCTGCAGTACATCAAGTCCATTGGCCCAGGCTGAGGTTGGCACACTCCAGTGGAGGTCAGAGAGTTTGGAAACAGTGAACAATGAGGATTCCCAAGAAAATAAATAATAAAACCACAAAGGCGAACATTGTTTTCTATTCCAAGGTTATGCTAGTATTTGGTGTCATGTTCCCAGGTGGCAGTGAATATCTCTCCATCCTTCATCCAGGGAAGCTGAAATGAATAATCTCACAGTAACCTTCTTTTCATCATCAGTTTGCTGAAGTCTGAGTAGTAGCCATTTTGATTCACATTTCTATCTCTGGGGCAAGAGAGAACAATGTTAACTGTAAGTAGACCTCTTGTTTGCTTACTGCAATACAACTTTCTCCCAGTGAGTTAAAATGAGATAGAAAAGAATTTGCAGTAGGTCTACTTGCCTCTGTGCCATGTATGAGAGCTGTTAGAAATCCTTTATTACTTTTTTCAGCCATGCAGAACCCAGACACCAATATTAAAATGTCACTAGACCCTGAGCACCCTACCTACCATATCATGTTGGGGTACAACATTTCTTTCCTGCAAGGAGGAAAACAAGAGGTTTAATCACACTGCTCCAGTGGGTAGCCCACAGAAATGGAAACTTGCATAGCTTACTGGAGGACAGACAAACTGCAGTTCATGCTACTTTAAGATGGGAGACTTTTGAAAAACAAATGTAGTTATGGTTTGATAATCAGTGACCAAAAATGTTTTGAGGTGATACGAACCAGGATCTGCTGCAGGCCAATAAAATGCATGCATCCCCATGATGGAAGGCAACAACCATTCAAGCACTGCAGTAGCAGTGCAGTATTTATGAAAAGAAAGCATAAATAAGTTGCGTTTGAAATAAGAAAGAATATAGGAAGGTAACCTGAAGGAAATTAAGAAGTGATTAGCTCAGGGTCAAATGTTTTNTACAAATATATTCAAAGACATCGATAGGGAAGGTAGGTAGTGGTTATACATTCCTAGAACCAAAGATTCAGTCATCCAAACAGGAAACAAAACCAGCACACTGTGACCTACACATCAAATAAACAGACTGGATAAATGCTGGAGGTGCAGGGTCTGAAATCTGTTTGCATAAGCTGATGTTAAGAACAATGCAAAAACTTATCTTAATAGAAATCTGTTTTGGCACAAACAGAAAAAGATAGGCCAAAATCATTACATATCTTGTTCACAACAAAGGATTACAGGCAGCTGTTTATTAGTATTAAGTAGTTTAATCACAGCTTAATGCAAAAAAAGAGCATCTTATTGAAAACCTGGGAAAACATGGATGATTTTTTTTCTCTTGAATTTTTCTAGCTCTTTCAAATCTTATCTTTCAGTATGGGAAACTTCCTCACTTGTCTTGAGATCATGGGAGATGAAGCAAGAAGAGTTGTGAAGCTTGAAAAGCTAATTCAGTATGTGGAGATCATAAAAAGCACATACTTAACTCATTTATGAGACACGTTCCTTGTTATTAACACCTTGTTAATTACAATATTACACAAGAGAAGACATGCTTTAGTGTCTCTTAGTTGGTTATAAGAGATCATGGGCACTACTTATTGTGTCAATATTCTGAATATAAATTCTGCTAATGAAACCTTTATCTTTTTTTCCCAGTGAGGATATACTCTAATCTACTTTCCAAAATTTAAATGGCTTTGTTATTAATTAAAGTCATAATCATTGTGTGCGTATTTTTACGTTACAGTTCCTA
>WAAB01004508.1:20323-34668 GCA_013389865.1 Piaya cayana | reverse complement strand
TCCTAATCTCTAACCTAAACCTCCCCTGGCGGAGCTTGAGGCCATTCCCCCTTGTCCTGTCCCCTGACACCTGGGAGAAGAGGCCAGCTCCCTCCTCTTCACAACCTCCCTTCAGGTATTTGTAGAGAGCAATGAGGTCTCCCCTCAGCCTCCTCTTCTCCAGGCTAAACAGCCCCGGCTCTCTCAGCCGCTCCTCATAAGGCCTGTTCTCCACCATAGGAGAGAACACAGAAGACATAATATTGGTGACTGTCAGGAAAAATCAGCTTTTGATGTGCTGGTTTCAAATGCCAAACCTATGATCGGTAAAGGATTTTGCACACAAGATCTTTCCAGTTTCAAAGAAATTTGCTTTTAAAAATACACACGTAAATAGTGACTCAGTGATAAGGACCTTAGTGAGACAAAACAGAGAAGAGTTAGATATTGATTTTCATTCCAGTGAGTGCTATTAACTGATTCTAGGAACAGGTGAGATTACCAGCTTTTGACATGCAGAATCCTGATTTTTATGCTATACATCATATTCAGTTAAATACTAAGACTACATTGCAAAGCTGAAAGGCATATATTTCTGAGGCTTTAGGCTTCCAGACAGCCTTCTGAGTGGGTTCATTACACTAAATGATTGCAGACTTTTTGAGGCAGGCCACCACAGAAAGGCATAATACTTGGTCTAACACCACCACTTCTTTTGCAAGCTAAAAGTTAAAAGAGATTGTTAACGGTTCCCTTTGTGACAAAATGTTCAACTATCTGCACTGATACAAGTGCATGGGTACTTGAAAGGAGGAGGTAACTAACTCAAGACATTATTTGGATGTAGCAATATTATACTACAGGGAGTAATTATGCTTTAATTACTCCATTACTCTATGGAGTAATTATGCTTGGAAACACCTTGGCCACAGCAGCGTCTGTTTCCACACTCCTGCCTTTACTCACCTGGAGCAATTGGTGTAATGGAGTCATAGAATAGTTTAGGTAGGAAGGAGTCCTTAGATTTTACCTAGTCCAACCTACCTGCAGTGAACAGGGACATCTTCAACTCAATCAGGTTCATCAGAGCCCTGTCCAATCTAACCTTGAATGTTTGCAGGGCAAACTTTTTGGGCAACCTTTCCCTGTGTTTAACCAGCTCCATTGTAAAAAATTGTGTCCTTGTATCTTGTCCAAAGCTATCCCCTTTTAGTCTAAAATCATTACCCCTTGTCCTATCACAACAGGCCCTGCTAAAAACTTTGTCCCCGTCTTTCTTATAACCTCCTCTTAAGTACTGAAAGGCTGCAATAGGATCTCCTCAGAGCATTCGCTTATCCAGGCTGAATGACCTCAACTTTCTCAACGTCTTTGTAGAAGAGGTGTTTCATCCTTCTGATCATTTTTGTGGCCATTCTCTGGACCTTCTCCAACAGGTCCATGTCATTTCTGTGCTGAAGACTCTAATGCTGGATGGTGTNTTTTGAAAGAGCATCTCAGCTACCAACTCATAAAAAAATGTAGATGACTATCTAAAACAAAGTGCTAAAACCTTAGGAACAGCTGGTTTAATAAATATGAGAGACTTATTTTGAGGGGGTGATACCTGGTGAAGGNCAGAGCAGAGTAGAGCAGCAGAATAACTTCTCTTGATGGTCATGTTTCTTTTGATGCAGCCCAGGATACAGATGGTCTTTGGGACCATAAGCACACATTGCCACCTCAAGTCCAGCTTTTCATCCACCACCTGTACCCCCAAGTCCTTCTTAACAGGGCTGCTCAAATCAAATCCTTATCTCTCCAATTTAGAGAGGAGGATGTTGTGAGGAAACAGGAGTCCAGATAGATGATGTCAGGAGCTCTTCCCTTATCCACTGATGTAGTCTCTCCATCTCAGAAAACCAGTAAGCTGGTGTGGTATAATAGACCTGCTAGGCTCTGGATGGCAAAGAGCTTGTTTCTTCAAAAGAGAGAGCTTAGTAAGAGGGAGCAACTGGCAACTGACAACTGCATCTGGTAAAACAGATAGATTGTGTGGTGGTCAAACACTCATATCAATTAAGTGACACCTGGGATGTGACAGAGGCCTCAGCCTGGCATTGCTTCAGTTAAGAGCAGAAAGACATCCAAAATTAGATACTAAGCTCCCTACCTCAAAGGTGTGGCAAGCTGTGGAGTCTCTGCTCCTGATGATATAAACAGCCTTGCCAGGACCAATCAATACATACTAATTGATTTAGTCCCACCTCACCATGAGGCGCCAGAAGTTTTTTGTAAGATATAAAATCAATGCCTGAAAACCTTTCCTGGGGGAAGAAAAAAATACCAACTTACCTGACAGGTGGATGGGCTTGGACCTCTCTTCCTCTGCAAAAAAAAGAAATGTCTCTTTGGTAAGAATTGCATGCCTCTGCCTCTGTCAGATGTTTTTCTGGGGAAAATAACAACTAACTTGAATTTTTATTATTACTTCTTAAATATATATCTATTTATGCTAATTGTTAACCAGTTATAAGTGTTTAAGTGCTGATGTGGCAAGAGAATTTACCAAGGCAATCCCAGATTTGTTTTAATCAGTCATTTAAATTAAATTACTTACTGCTTGAGCATTGCAAAATTGTCTTTCTGACAGGCACTGCTACAAGCAGTTGCTTGCTGCCCTGTTTGGACTGTAAGCCACACATATTAACCTTGTGTTTACCAGTCTCTAAGGAGACTCTCACAGGTAACTGGATTCTAACTTGTGGCAAAACCACGTATCAGCACACGCACACATAATCCTTTAGTAAGAAACCATCAACCAAGTCTGGGATTACAGACTGGATCTCACTGCACTTAGAAGCAAAGGGATCTATCTTGAATCTCATGACTCAAAAGAAGGGAATCCCTCAGCCGTACATCAGAATCTCACCTGGTTTACATGACATTTGTTCAGGCAAGACTTGCTCTTGGTGATGCCACACTGGCTGTCTCAGATCACCTATATGTCCTCCATGTGCCTCAACTTAGCTTCTAGAAGGATTTGTTCAGTGATCTTCCATGGCACAAAGGTGAGGCTGACAGACCAGTAGTTCCCAGGGTTCTCCTTTCTATCCTTTTTAAAAATGGGTGCAATATTTCTCTTTTTCCACTTACCAGGGATTTCCCCTGACCACCATGACTTTTCAAATATAATGGAGAATAGCCTGGCAACTACATCAGCCAATTCCCTCAGGACTCTGGGATGCATCCCCTCAGGTCCCATTGAGTTATGTTTGTTCAGGTTCCTCAAGTGGTCATGAACCTAATAAACAAGGTGGTCCACAAGCCGTACAGCTTCCTCCCTGTCCATCACTTTCTGTTGTGTCACCAGAATTCTGCTGGTGCTAGGCACATGGAAACTTTCTCTGTCTAGAAGAGACATGTAACATGGCAACATACCTTAAATTGTATTTTATTCCATGGGAATTTCTATACTCCTTGAAAGAAACCCTCCACATCTGCCTGAACTCTACCCCACTTTGGTGGTACTGATCAAAGCCTGACAGGGAGGACAGGAGCATGGAGAAGGGTGCCAAGGATGTGCAAAGAAAGGAAAAAGTCTTTTCCTCATAGCATGAGGGAGATCTTCTCGAGGATCCACCTCTAATGCAGATTCCAAAAGGCAAGAAATGAAAGCATGAATATGATGACACTATTTGTATCACCATTTCAGCACAACAGTATCCATTCAGCTAAAAAAAATAAATTAAAAATACAGGTCATAACAAGGGAAGTGGCAAAAACCAGATAATAGTAACAATAACAGCACAACCTGAATGTTTCTTTTCAGCTTGTTCCAGTAAGTAAAAGATGAGCCAGGTTGAACCAGGTGATAGCATGAGTGGAAAAGCCTGAAAGTTGTTTAAAAATTTGTTGATTTAAGAAAGATTCCCCTGCACGTAGACCTCCTTCTTCTGAATCCTCTCACCTCACAAAGTCTTAGCTAAAATCATAACAAACAGATTATCCTTCACTTAAATGACTAGTCTTGATTTTTTTGTTAAATGAAGAGGTTCCCCCTTCAATTACTTTCTGTAATGGGTTTCTTGCAGATGTGTCTAACCTTTTGTTTAATTAGTATGTAGTCACACATCACTCAATGCACATCAAGTTGCTATTATAATTTCTCCTTACCAGTGTGCATACATCCACTACATAGTTGAATTATAGCTCTCCCCGTAGTGGTGCTCACAGTCTAAGGTAAAACTATAAACAAATAAAGAAACAGATCAAAATTTGCATGTCATTAGTGGCATTAAACTAACAGGTTACAGACTTCATATAGTTTCATGTGACCACTTACAACCTAGTAGCAGAACTATGAACTTAGGGCCTTTTCAAATGCCACCAAAAGGTAACATTTCAGATCAAGACACTAAGATTTTGATGTTAAAGTGTCACTGGATTTGTTAGTTGAAAGAGCCACCTACGCACTTGTATGGAAGATACAGATTCAGGACTCTGAGGAGGTAAACTTGTTCAAGACACCTTTGATGAGTCTTTCTGTGCTTTCAGCACGTCATTTGTTCCAAAGTTGACTTTAATTGAAAATTTCTGTATGGTAAAAGGATTTCCTCAGGACTCACAATTTAAAGTTTCTTACTTGGAGAACAACAGGACTAGCAGAAAGAATGGCTTTAAGATGTGGTTCTCTAGGAACAACACATTTACAGTTAATTTTGGCTTTGTCCTGTTATTTAAATTGCCCCTTCATGTACAACATAAATTACATTTTTGTATCAACACGCATATGTTTATGTTCTTACCATGAAAGACTTGTATGTTGGTAATCTGTCACAGCCAAAGAAATGGGACATGACACCCCAGTTTGCTGAGTAGAACCTCACTTCTACTCATTTTGCCAACTTCTGTAATCCTGCCTTTTCATAAACTTGGGTGTAATCCCATCCATGTAGCTGCAATACAGCGTATTGAGACACACAGAAGCTCTGGTGCTGACCTTCAGTTGCCATAAATTATTCCAATATAGTTAAAGTTACACAAATAGATGTAAAACAAATATTTTAATTAAAACCATTAAAACACCATATAGACTGGCAACATCTATTTATTGCTGTTTCTTCACAGATCATTCACTGCACAATCTTCTTTGTAAATCACACAAAACAAACAGAAAAGCCCCTGAAACAAGCAAGTTCAAAGGAAGACTCCTACCAGCAGAAAACTGTTTGAGTCACAGGGACCTGCAGCCTTGTTAACTAGACACAAGGTCAAATTTCCTGCTGCTGCAGATAGCTATACATTTCTGCAGACTTAATTATCATCTTCCCATTTATGCTTTTGGCTCTGTAAAATCTGATTAATAAAAACTACAGTTAAGCAACAAACATCAAGACATCAAACATAAAGATATTTAAACACATTAAACAAAGTCTTTTAAGTCAATATCCAGGGACTTTATTTTGCCCTTCTTGTTCTTTTGAGATTTACTGGCCTAGTCTACAAGGTCCTGTGACTTCACTGAGTGCTTCACAATGTATGTCTGATGTGCAGGTATCCTATATTAGCGGAGCATTTGGGTTTCCATTATGAAATACCTTGTGGAATGTAGCAAGCACACAGCTGTGCCAAGATCATGTGCATGATTTTCCTATACCACCCATGCTAGTTTCACTAATTACTCACTTCCTTAGCTACAAAAACACATGGCAAGTTTCTTCAGGTTCAAACATTTGTACACAAACTGAGCAAAGATGTTTCCATGCAGTCACAGTTCAGTTGCTGTCATTGGCATTTTAAACTACCTTATATAAACAAAACTTGATTATAAAAAGTATCTGGCTGAAATGCCCATCTCTTGTACCCAAATGTGTCTTACATTCCTTCATATTGTATCTTGTCTTGTTGTTTGCTACGCAGTCTAAATGGATATATTAATTATGCCATTTCCACCTACAGTTCATCCTTTTCTTCTTACAAATTTAATATCAAACTGATATTGCCCTTCCCTTGAAAGCATATTTCTTCATCATCCCTCAATAGCTTTAAAGGATAGACCTGTGTGTGGAAAAAGAGTCTCTTGGTGTGCCATTCAGCTGTTGACCTTGTTAAAGCAAATTGATGGGATTAATTTTAGTTATAAAACAACGCTAGAAAATAATCTGTTCTTTTTTCTGTAGACCCTGTCTAATACTGTGCACCTCACTTGCCGAATACACCATGGAGTGTTTAAGATACAAGGTCTCCATTACTGTGTTAATGTGCACACATAGCCTTTTTAATTATCCCACATAAACTGTGTGAGGGTTATTTATACACAAAAAAAAAAAAAGTTATTCAAAGAATTTGGATTACTCACTGCACTCATCAAAGTAACTACTAGCTTTATGAGTTATTACTTGCAAAAGTCTAACGGTATGAATCTATGAAATATCTATAAAGTTACACCATCAGGAAATTAGTGCAGTGCTTTGAAACATGCACATAAGAGTCTGTTTTTCTTTCTTGGTATACGCTGTTCTTTTAAAAAGAAGGTGTACAGATACACAGATATCTGTGTTGCAACCCTTTTCCAAAGTGAGTATCTTAGAAGTATAGTAGTAGTAAGATCACCAAAGATACTAAAGCTTTTAAAGCAGTAACATATCTAATAACTTTATAGGCTGGATCCTACATGTATCAGCAGATTGAAAATTTTTTGTCTTAACAGTAATAAATTCTTACCAAAAAAATATTTGCAGCTTAAAATGACAAGAAATGGATCTTATACAAGCCTTTTTGATATCAGTAAAGGATTAACTATAATAAACTTTCCAGAAAGTAAACAGGGAATATACAACAATATAATAAGTATATATTAATTTAATGAATGCTACTTTTAAGTCTAATGTTAGCATTCCTGACCTGCTGTGCAAGACAAAATAGACAGTATTAGCGAGGCATATACAATATAAAGTTTATAACTTTATTAAATAAATGAAGAAAATTAGATAATCAGTTTCTGTGAAACAAATGCTTATATTTAGTCAAGAGGGAATTTTGCACCTATTTTCATGTGCAGCACTTACAGGTAAGTTACAAGTACCTTTCATTTCCATTCTTCTGAATATTTCTTGTATTTCTAAGTATGAATGATCAGAGATTGCCAAGGAACTGGTAAGCAGCCAAGTTCAAAAGCTCCCTTTTGAAGACTTAGAATCTTATACAAATAAACCCCACAAATTTGAATGAGAATTCTATTTAAATATTAGAAGTAATCAGCTGAAAATACTGTGTTTTTATTTGAAGTGAGGCTATAATTTCAGCTTTGCCTCAGCAACTCTTCATTAGATCCTGCTTGGCTGAATGCAGCAGTTGCCTTGCAGCCTGACTGAAACCATCTTCCCCAGAACATTAACATTCAAAAGGTATGTTAAAAAAACCCCAACCAATCCCACCCCACCCCCCTGCCACCGGGTTATTACCATACCTTTGCAAAACCAGATATAAAATCTGTAGTGCTTCTCTCTTGTCTATTTGTTGCTGTCAGTAATCTGTCTTTCTAATACCAATTAACACTCAGTCAATCTGAATATAGATTACAATTTGTTATCTTCAGTCAAATACATTGATCCCTAACACTTTTAAAAATACAGTGGATTCTATGAACAGCAGTAGCATACTTTTTTTAGAAAACAAACTGACTTTGCAATGGGGGAGAATATAGTCAGAAACATTTACTGCTTAATCTCTGAATTTAGAGCTAACTGTGTTCACCTCAGGAGTTGTACTTGTTTCCATGTACTAAAGATGCCCTTGATATAGTTGGGGGGGGATTTTTTTGAGGAAAAATAACTAAAGCTAGAAGGTTCCCATTTTCCTTTCCCATGAGAAAAACGAAGTCAATTTTAGAATGCCAGTTACATATACTGATTTAATAATGTAAGGTGTTGGGGTTTTTTTCTGAGAGTTTCTACTTAAAAGAGAACAGATACACACACACATATACACAGAGAGACCACAAACCATTGTAGGGTGCAGAATGCTATTTGTTTTGATCTTTCACAGGAACTTTGTTTTTCAGATATCCCATTTTTTCATAGACCACAAAAAAAGAACATGGGATATTATTCTGCTCTTGCATTTCCTTCAGGCTTCTGGTATGAACAACGGATCTGAAGCTCACAAGAGTCATCTTCCTTTCGATGCCTCTTGAGGAATTTCCTGTGGAAGCATCATTTACTTTAAAGCATTAAACCTGCTAACTGAATTGTGGTCAGCAGGGACAACATTGTGGAGCATGGGACCATGTTTTTGTGCATGTAATAGGAGAAAATATGCTTGCAGAGGTGATGCAAAGTCACCAGCCAGATCACCACAATGCAGAGATGGCCAGTTTGTCACACCCATGCAGACAACAAAAGACATCCATGCACCCTGTAGGTAGTCTGTCTTAAACCCATTCACAGTCTGGATTCTCATGCTTTATACAACTATAAACAAAGAGGAAAGCACTTCCTCTTGCTGTGGCATAAAAGCCTCCATACAGGCACCCCCCGCCAGCATCTCGGCCTTTGCAGCATAAACTGTCCAAGGGCTATCCAGGGACTAGGACTAGCACACACAAATATTCTGTGCAAAGGTGACTATTTAAGTTGCTTCACTTTGCAGAGCAGCTACACAATTACACTCTTCAGTACGACCCAGGAGGTAATCTCCCGTATGACTGTGTTACACTCACATCAAGGTCTACCTCTGTCTCTGCAGGAAAACATTTTAGGAAGGATTTTTCAGTTCCGTGTTCTTTGTACA
This sequence comes from Piaya cayana, assembly GCA_013389865.1. Classification (NCBI taxonomy): domain Eukaryota; kingdom Metazoa; phylum Chordata; class Aves; order Cuculiformes; family Coccyzidae; genus Piaya; species Piaya cayana. The sequence continues at coordinate 25,917 of WAAB01004508.1, read as the reverse complement.
AGTGGGCATAGGTCAATCTGATACTGTGTTCTGTTCCCTCTGAACTATTCCTCTAGACAAGCTTCAAAAGGGTGTCCGAGGACCCCTTTCTATTCTTTTCCTAGTCCCATCAGCATCACTCATTTTGTGACTTTAAAAGAGTGAACTTGTATTTCCCCTCTTGAACTCTGTTTTTTTCCACTTTCTCAGCTTGAACTCCACACAGATTTGATCCACCACATTGCTATAGCAATAAACTTCTGGAAGTTTAGACATTTTCTGAGGGTAGTAGGAAAGCAACATGGCTCCCTCTGTGGTAACCTCAAAAGAAGACCTTGCAATGGTAAGACCTGTTTGCCTGCCTTGTCTGTTTAGTACATTTCAACACTGAAATTTCATCTCTGTGATCCAAATTTAGCCAGCGTTTTCCACAGCAATTGCTTGAGCTCTCCCATATGTTCAGTTTGGCACCTTAAAACTATTTCTGTAAGACCAAATAAAATGGAAGACAATAAAGGACTGGAGAATTTCTAAAGGGTGCCCCAGCCTAGATAGCAAGTATCTGTCAGTGGCAGGGAAAGTGGGAAGGACAAAATGGTGGGAAGGGTTTAAAATATTCAGATGTCTAAAGGAGAAGTCCAAAGATTTACTTTGGAGACTATGTAGCTTTCCTGCTCTCCTGTCCTAACATTCATGTATCTCATGTTTATATCTACTGCTAAAATCTTCATCACTAAACAGCGCACAGACTGGTGAGCCTGGAATTCCTGTTTGGGCAAAGAAAGCCATGAGAGGTTGGGTTTTTTTTTTGCATTCAGTGCAAATATTATCCAGATTCTGATAGTCAACGTTGACACATTTATATGATCCTAATCTACAGAGACTTATAAAATCTGGTTAAGAACAAGATGAAAAGAGCAAACATTGAGGCAGGGAGGTCTGTTGTATCTGGAGAAGGGAGAGAGAAAGGGGAATAAGGGTAAGTTGTGGGGTGACAGGACCTTCTCCAGATGCATCTAAAGCTTATGTAATATATAGATAGTTTTAAATCAAGCTCTCACATTTTTACCTGAGTATTTTATTTTTGTGCATATGTGTCCCATGGCATCCATTTCAGATTCCTCCAAAGCATCTTCATTATAGTTTTGCTGCAAAAGCTGACAAACCCCATCCTGCTTCAAACTACTTGCAAATGCAGATTGAAACACTCTCCTTTGACTGACATTGAAGGCTATCAGCAACAGGGATCAGCCACAGCAGAGTGAAGCATATAAAGTGCCATATGCCAACAACTTAAAACAGACCTGGCATTTAACACATAAAATCATTGTTCCCCAGTACCTCAGAACCTATGTTTGCAAATTATATTGCACTAATATTGGTTTATTTTTTCTTCATTTGTATTCCCTAACATCACTTACATAGTCCATCAGCCAAGATTTCAAAGTTAATTTACTGTCTCCACATTTTTTCTACTCCCCAATTTTGTCTTAATGCAGCCTAGATGTGACACCTAACATAACATGACAGCACCTCTGCTGCCAAAACGTAAAGGTTTGAAAAAAACTTGTACTTCTCTTCCTGCAGTTGATCTGTGCAGCCATCTGTGTAAAATTCAGATGGTGTCTGTATATAAGAGAGCACTTGACATCTTGTTACTGGGAACTCCAGAAAAAACACTGATATAAACTTACTCTTTGCATGGACACAGTAGAATAAAAGTGTGCAGTCTTTAATCAATAGTCTTATTTGTCATTAAACAAGCAATGTACAATTTTACTTCTGTGATGTTGAATATCAAAGGTCTGAATTAGGATGCCTTCAGAAAGGCATCATTGCCTTTCCTATACGGGAATTGTGATTTGGTATAACGTAGTCCAGTGATGTCAGTCAAGGCAGGTTTTATGTCCAAGTCTCATTTAAAGAAAAAGATAGAGTGATATCACTGAATGGATTTTATTGTTAAAGAAATTATAAATACCACCTAACATTCCCATATAATGTCTCAGAACAACATAAAGAAATTTGGAACAATTAATATGAAGATATGTGTGAGAACTTAATGAGCAGGATGCTGGCTTTCTTGCTGTTCGATTTTGCCCTGATTTTCAATAACTTTTCAGAACTGAGAGCAAGTCTGCTGGAAGTGAGATGGGACTGTCTCAGCAGAGAGGCTGAATGTAGTGGTGGTATAACTGCTGACCTTCAGAGCAATTTGGGATGATGAGTATGTTTTTTCCTTTCAAGAATCCTGCTTCTTTTACAAAAGCTGCCCCTTTCCATAGTGATGTCATCCTTTGAGACTGTCATGAAAGGAAGAGGCAGTCTTTAAATAATCCCATACAGTTAAAAAAAACTCTATAAAATGTGCTACAGAAATCCAGTCAAGGAAGTCAGTAACACCCAAGTGATTCTTATCCACTGTTTTGGTTAACTTAGAGTCTTAAAGGAATAAAAGTCATCCTGCTGGCTAACCCGGAAATGCCAAAGATGGTAAAACCCACAGAAATTCCACAATGAATGATTTACACACCCAGCAGTGCAACAGGTCACACTGACACAGCTGAAATGGAACTTGTTTCCTTACGGATAAATGCAGTCATACATCTAACATTATACACAAAAGTTCTGTATCTGCATCAGAAAACAACTGAATGTTACGGGAGGTACTTTAAGTAACTGTTAATGAAAGCAGTTATTTAATGTAAAAGAATACCACTTGCACAGAGGCTGAAAACAATGCATTTCAAAGGTGGGTATAATGATTTCATGAGATGAAAGGTTAGTCATGCTATTCTCTTTCCCAAATAGCATAGTAACTAGCATATTGTAACGCTGCCTCTTACTGTCCTGTCTCGTTTAACTTATAATCCTCCAAAAATAAAATTAGTCTCCTTAATTAAAGCTAAAAGCTCATGAGCCCACATAAAGAGACAAACACAAACAGACAAAAGAGGTATTTAACACTGCAGTTAATTTATTCAAGATACGCTTACACTCTTCATGATTGCAGCAAATATTTTAATTCTGTTTTAAAAGATGGTAATAAATGTAATGGGTTTCCTTTGAAAGGCCCTTAACACATCAATTTAAATTAATCTGAATGATTCTGTACGAAAGGTAGCATGCTCTTGAACTGTGGCAAACAGAAGAATGTATGGCAAGTCCTCAAATGTACATTAAGACATTTCAAAATCATGAAAACTTCCCTATGTACTACTACATTTTTTCATGTCAACAGATTTGTCATTTACTGATAGAAATACACCTAGAAACCTTTAAGTTGAATTGTATTATGAGTGCTAATGCAATAGCCTCCATCTAAGTTCCTATTTTGAAAAGCAATTTGTCATATAGCCTTCACTTTGTTTAGGCCAATATTTAAAAAATCAGCAATGAACTCAAATGACAGCATTTTTCCAGCCTTTTTCCTTTGTTTTGAAGCAGTAATGAAAAATCACCCAAATCACAAATTTAAGTTATTGCAGACTGGTTTTGGACAGGGTGTTGTGAAAGGAAGTTTATCCTCTTCCTTTCCACTCCCTCCTACAACCTTGTCCAGGTTGCCCATATCACTTGATACTTTCTTCCACTGAAGCCCCCAGGCATAAAGATCTGATGACCTTTTGTCCTTGGAAAATCTTTGGCCGGGCATTTTTCTCCCTGCTTTGTCTTTTGAGAGACTCTTCACACTGGAGCAAAGCGAGCATTATGAGGTACTGCTAAAAAGGGACAAATTCTCCTCCACCCCACCTTGCAGCCCTGAAGTTTGTCACCACTCTGTCTGCATCAGACACAGCTGTTGTGCAATTACATCATAAATCAGATATAGAATAACCATATGAGGAATAATTAAAAAAAAAACCCCAAAAAAAGTTCTCATCAGATCAGCTAGTACCTCAAGAGACAAGGGCACAGAGCAAGGTACCCACAGACATAAGAGCAGGGCTGCCTCTTTCAGCAGTAGCTTATTATTAGATTGGCTTAGCCACAGTTTGAAACTGCATCCTAAGTCTTCCTGAAAAGCTGGGGAGAAAAAAAGAATATGCAGTCTCCTCTCCCTAGAGGGGGGCAAAGGAAGAGGTTAAAACAGATGGGAGGATCCTTGGGAGTGCCACAGCTGTGGTTACCTCAAGGAGCAGATATCCAGCAGGACTTTAGTAGATAAAGGTTGAAAGGGAGATGGTTACAGATGGACTGGGGCGATTTCAGTAGTTCACTGTTAGTCTGCATGCATGAAAAATGGTGAAAAGAAGCTGTAGGATGAGATAGGGAGAAGCTGCATGGAAAGAAGGCTGAAGAGGGATATTTTAAGTACAGTTAATTGCAAGTCCATGGTTTCAGTAAAGTGCATGTGAGAGCAAGAGGAGGGTCTAATGACTGAAAGGAAGGGACAGGAATATTCTGAGCATCAAAATACTGAGGATTAAGCCACAAGAAAACACCATCTCACAGGATGTGTGCATGTATGCAAGCACAAATGTATATTAAGGTATTCAGATTGTAATCATGCCATGAAGTGAAGACATTTCTAGTAAAGGAACAGAAATATCACAGCAAACTGCAAGACCCTCACCCAACCTTACGCACAATTCTCTACCCTACTTGTACAGCCCCTGTCACCATCAGCAGCCAACATTGCCTGCTACGAAATGCTGTGATCCTTGTGGAACTGCATAGATGTCCAACATTATGCAGGAGATTAAGATGGAAGCTTAACTTTTCCTAGAGGCATAACTTTTCTTGTATTTTCATTGTAAGGTCACAAGTACAAAGTTGAGGGGGAAACTCCAGTGCCAGAGTTTTCAGGAAGTGGATTCTCTATTATATACTTGCAAGGTGAAAAATGGGAGTGTTGTTGTTTTTAAATTTAATATTTTATGCTAAATCTAAAGACCCACAAAGATACTTTGTCCAATTAAAGAAAAATAAAATGAACATCCAGAGTTCTTCCTCGAGTTTTCGATCCTATTTAAATTACATTAATCAGAAATGGAAACCTTTTAATCTTGAAATAGGAATTTTTTACAGTAAGAACAATCTATCACCGGAACAACCTCTGCAGGAACATGATGTTGAAAAAACCTCAGTGCTGGAGGTTTTCAAGATGCATTTGGAAAGGGTGCTGAGTAATCTCATCAGTGCTCCATTTCCCAAAATAAGTTAGCCCAGATGATATTTTGAGGTACTTTCCAACCTGGGATGTAGTCACAACTTGGGCTACTGTGTGATTCTGATTCATATGATAAACTTGATATGTCAAAAATTAAAAATGGAGAGAAAAAAAAGGAACAGCAAGCCTTGTTCTGGGAGGTCTCATTACACATCATAAATATGTTAATACATCCATAATATTTTTAAAAATCTTTTTAATACCCTTGAATTGTTATGGTTCATCTCAATGGCATGATTGAGAGAGCTGGCAGATGTACTGGCCAAACCCCTTTCCATCATCTTCCAACAGTCCTGGAAGACTGGGGAAGTTCCACTGGACTGGAGGCTGGCTGATGTTGTGCCCATCTATAAGAAGGGTCACAGGGAGGACCCGGGGAACTACAGGCCAGTCAGCCTGACCTCAGTGCCGGGGAAAGTCATGGAGCAGGTGATCTTGAGTG
>WAAB01004508.1:0-19648 GCA_013389865.1 Piaya cayana | reverse complement strand
CCTCATTGCTCTCTACAAATACCTGAAGGGAGGTTGTAGAGAGGAGGGAGCTGGCCTCTTCTCCCAGGTGTCAGGGGACAGGACAAGAGGGAATGGCCTCAAGCTCCACCAGGGGAGGTTTAGGTTGGAGATTAGGAGGAAGTTTTGTACGGAAAGGGTCATTAGGCACTGGAATATGCTGCCCAGGGAGGTGGTTGATTCACCTTCCCTGGAGGTGTTTAAGAGATGGGTGGATGAGGTGCTCAGGGACATGGTTTAGTGTTTTGTGGGAGTGGTTGGACTCGATGATCCAGTGGGTCTCTTCCAACCCGGTGATTCTGTGATTCTGTGATAGTATTTTGAAAACCAACTTGCAACATTTTGAACTTCAGCCTTGCAAAACGTAGACTGCAATCCCAATACAGACATGTACAGGAAGGCTACTAGGGTAATTTCTAAGTAGAGCTTGCAGCTATGAACACTAAAATGTTACTGAGAGCATTTCATTGCCTTTATGAGTACAGCCTTCATGAGCACAAGCATTTATCAATAAAGCTTTCTGATGACATTAGAACTTTGTAGCCTTAAGGCTTTCTAGATGATAAAATCACACTTAACATGAATTGTATTTAAATCTGAGATACAAAATAATATTGAAAATATTACGAAGCTTATGAAAGAAGCTGGCTTAACAGAACTGGATACTGTAAGCTTTTGTGTCTCAGACTCTGCGGTGGTATGGCAGTATCTCTCATACGCTATCAATCAAGGTAACTCTGCTCTGGTTCCGTGGGACATCTGGGGGATGAAAAACGTTAGTGAATCATTAAAGCACTCCCTTATTTCCAGCAAACAACAAGATAAATGAGATATTGTGCAAAATCCTCATGTGACTTCAAACAGAGGTCTTTTTTTTTTTTTTTACATAAAACAAAACATTTGTTAGGCTCTGTACTGCAAAGCATGAATCTCTCTGAAGCCAATATTGCTGTTAAAGCTAGACAGTCAGTTTATTTGAGAAATATAGTCTTCTTTCTACTAGCAGAAATTATTTTAAATACTTCCTTTTGAAAAAGTAAGAGCAACTCACAACTTAGATGTGCCTGTTTGCATATCATAGACTTCTCACAGACTCAAAGCACATTAATAGGCAATGCTTCTCCCCTCCTGTAAGCACTGTACCCCCTCTTTGATTATCCTTCTGAGAGTTTTGCAATTACTCACTCAAAATAACAAACTTATTAGTCTTACTTTCAATTTTCTCACTGTGCCATGTCATTCTGAAAATCTGCATACACAGGCCTCCTTGTCTTACCCTGCTGTCTCACCTTCCCTCTCATGTCAGAAATGCTGCCTGGCACAGGTTCCATCAGAAGGCATTAAAAAACCTGACATCCTCTGCAGAATTTCACCAGTCATAATTGCATCTACTTCTACCTGAGGCACCTTAGCATCCTCTTAATCTATACGTCTAGCAGAGAATCTATGCAAAATAGCTGCACTCGAGTAATTTTCCTCTAGTTATCCTAGTTTGATAGAGAGCAGTGGACCTGTAAAACAATCAGCTTGCTGTTTGCTTGTCAGTGCTGCATTCACATTTGTGAGGCAATGAATATACCTTTGCAGAGCTGACACTGCAGTTCACCTTGAAGTGGTACTTGAGCTCTCTCTGGGAAAGCTTTGAGTGAGCTAGTGCAGCTACTGCACTGTTTGCACTTCACCTGAACTATGACTCTGCTTTTTAGCAAGGAAATACCCTTACACCAATAAATACAGCCTTGTTTTCCCAAGGCTGCAATAACTGTATATATTAGAAACAGCTGCAAAATCATCTGCTTCTGTTGTTTATGCTGCTATGTTGCTTGCCTAAGTGTCTTTGATTTCAGTTCACACTGAAATTCTAACTGTTCACACAAATATTTTCTCTTTGCCTAAAACTTAGTATCTTAGGGTTTCACTGAGCTCTTTCTTACTATTAGATTTGAACTATTTCATTTCTCTGAAACACAAATTTCTTTGCACATTCTGGCAAAACATTACAGACAGAAGGCCTCTTCAATAGAAGGGAAGGAAATTATTTTTACAGATACTTACAATGAGAAACTAAAACTCTGTTGAAAAAAATAAATAAACTGTCTCCAAATTTACTTTTCTTTCCAGAGAATTTCATTTCCTGTGAATAACTGTGATGGCTATCATCTTGGTTTTACTCTAAGTGGAACCTGAAGTTCTCAAATGGTGACATGCCAGTAGGGACCAGGCATTAAGTAAAACATCAGATAGCCAAAATTAAACAGCAGCAGTTGGCAGCATTGTCTTAGCTTGTTCAGAAAGAAAAGTGTGCAAATTTGGGGTAGCTGGAGCATCTCAAGTAGTGGTCTGACTCACACAGAGGGAAACAACATATTTTGAGAGCTTCTCTTCTCACCTTAATCAAATTTGGCAATCCTGAGGCTCAGCTGGTTGTAAGAAAAGCAGTATCATAAATCACTTGCATTGTTATTCTTACCTACCAGGAAACAGATACCACTTCTTGAGGTATAAGTTCATTTGGAAGTGCTTTGAACTCCTCTTCAGACATCCGTCACAGTACGCATACTTAAGCAAGAGCTGTATACTACTTACTGTGGATCACTTAATCTCTGACTGACTTATTGTAAGGTGTATTTGTAATGATCTGATGAAAAAGGCTGTGCTTTTTCTGCTAACTTATCCACTGGGCATCTGTGGATAGGTTCTCCATTTTCCCAATAACCTTATGAACAAAATTAACAATCTAAAAGAAAATATTTTTTTTACTCATCCAGTGTGATTTTGAAAATGTACTTCCAGGAAAGTACTACCTTTAAAGAAAGTGTCATAGTTTCTTGAGAACAGGGACAAAAAACCATTAAAGACTAATAAGGCAACACTAGACAAAAAGGTTAATTAGATGCAGATTCTCTGGAACATACGCCAGTCTTAAGCAGGTACCCAATAAAACTGCTGTTCCATACAAGCCTATTGAAACTTATAGGCTCAAGTGTGATTACAAATATAGTTGGAGACAATAGTAAACTAGATGTGAGATTGAAAATGTGAAGGAGAAAATAATGAAACTTAACTACACAGGCATCCTCTCATCTGCAGGGAACTGCTGGCTCAGTACACTGCAATGCAATAAACAAAGAAAATAACTTTGAAGAGAAAACTGATCACAAAGACAAGGAAAAATAAAATAACAAGCAAAGCAGGGAAACAGGTTTGCTGTTCCCCTAAGAGGAGCAACTGAAAGAAAAAAAAAGGCATTAATGGAGAAGAGAAACGAAGAAAACCTTGACAAAACAGAGATGAGGGGTCAAGAAAAAGGAACTGGGCAGGAGAAGGCTCAAGATAGACCATAACACAGAATGGCCTTCTGACAAATGACATTGTTAAAGCCATAGTGCTAGGGACAAATCTGTCAAGCAAAAATATTTTGTGGAGTACGGACAAAGGAGAGAACATTCAAGTTATCTCTAAGAGAAGTAATTCCTTCTTTGGAGGAAAACAAAAGTAGGACAACACAACAGAGGTCAATTGGTTGCTCTGTGTTTGGAACCTTGAGAGAGGATTAGTAGGAAGCATTATCTGCTCAACAGATAGATTCTGCCTGAGTCCTTAAGTCACTTAACTAAGCTGATAGATCTGGAAGAAGAACTAAGAAGCAATCTGAAGTTATTTCCTGTTTTCAGCTTATGCCCCTAGAGAAAGAAAGTATAAGTACAAAGGCCTTTTGCTGGCACAATGTTTGGTGATGAATAAACCTGGATGTTAACCCTACAAAGAACTGAGCGTGCTAGTACTAGTAGCATTTCTTCTCCAGTCTGCATGAGAGACAATAAGATCACAAAAATCTGAAATGCACTTAAAAAATAGAACTAGTAGGAGAGGTAGACCACAAAGGTGTTTGTAAAGAGGGAACATGCCACATAAGAAGCAAGAAAATTTGAGGATGCAAGTAACTGAAACAGGTTTCCATTTTAGAATAGAGCCTCCCTGCTATGCACACAAAAAGAAATGCTGGAAGCTGAGAATTGACTAATGAGTGAAAGACCTGGAGATATGTTCTGATCACAGGATTAGTACAAGTACTCAGATAATTACTTTGAGCACTTAAATTAGCTTCTTCGCATGCCTTTACATGGCTATCCACCTCTCGAGGCCACAGATGAGCCTCTGTGTCCATGAGTGCTTGTTAGTTACAAGTGAGCCCAGCATCACAAGGCAGTTCAGCTGTTTACTTGAGTAATAAATTAAACCAATTAAATCCTTTCTGATATCAGCGGGCAAAAATCACGGATTCATGGTATGGTTTGAGTTGGAAAAGACCATAAAGATCACATAGTTACAACCCCTGTGCCATGGGCAGAGGCACCTTGAACAGCTCTAGAGATGAAACTTCCATTCTTTCTCTGGGCAACCTGCTTGAGTGCCTCACCACCCTTGCAGCAAAAAAATTCTTCTTTGTATCTAATAAAATTCTACCCTTTTTTAGCTTAAAACTGTTACCCCTTGCCTTATCACTACATTCCCTGATAAAGAACCCTTCCGCAGCTTTCCTGTAGGCCCCTTTTATGTACTGGAAGGCTGCTGTAAGGTCTCCCCATATCCTTCTCTAGGTCAAACAAGCCCAAATCTCTCAGTGTTTCCTGGCAGGGGAGGTGGTCCAGTCCTTCAATCATCTTCATGGCTCTCCTTTGGACTCGCTCTAACAGATCCATCCATATCCTTCTTGTGCTCAGGACTCCACAACTAAACGTGGTACTCCAAGTGGGGTCTTTCAACAGCAGAGCAGAGGGGAAGAATCACCTCCTTCAACCTGCTGGTCACCCTTCTTTAGATGCAGCCCATGATACGGTTGGTTTTCTGGGCTGCAAGCATACATTGCTGACTTATGTTGACCTTTCTCATCCATCGGCACCCTCAAGACCTTCTTTTCAGACTATTCTCAATCCATTCTCTATTCAGCCTGTATTTGTGCTTGGGATTACCACAGTTCCAGTGCAGGATCTTGCACTTGGCCTTGTTGAATTTCATGAGGTTCACAAAGGCCTACTTCTCAAACGTGGCAAGGTCCCTCTGGATAGCATCCCTTCCCTCCAGCATGTCAACCACACCACACAGCTTGGCATCACAAAAAAACTTGCTAAGGGCACCATCAATCCCACTGTCTATATCTCTAATAAAAGTGTTAAACAGCATGAGTCCCAATACCAACTACCAAGAAATAACACTCATCATTGGTCCCCACTTGGATATTGAGACATTGACCACAACTCTTTGAGTGCAACCATCTAGCCAATTCCTTATCCACCGAGTGGTCTGTCACTCAAATGCATGCCTCTTCAACTTAGAGACAAGAATTTTACATGGGACATTGTCAAATGTTTAGCATAAATCCAGGTACCAATTTAACATGTAATTACATTGCATATGGATGTGTTGTTGCTCCCTCTAAAGAAATTAATTCTCAAGTGCATGATCACTGGCATTTTCCCTGAAAGGATGGTATTTGAAATAGAGTTTCCTCACTACCACTCTGGGAATGAAACTTCCTAGCATTAGTCTGGAATGGACAAGTGCTGTGTGTTTCCTTGTGGACTGCTTGGATCCAGGTGTTTCCTCTTGTTCAATGACTGCATTGTGACTGCTTGTTATCCATAACTTTTATTTCCATGGCACAGACAGGATGGGAGTAAATGCCATAGATAGCATTTGAAGCATTCATTTTTGTGTTGTTTCCCAAGAGTCCCTGTGCACACTTAAGGAAGTGGAAGTTTTGTAAAAAGTGTACATTCCTGGGTGGAAATAGGCATGAATTTAATAGGAACAGAAAATAACATGACATTTACTTTTTGATTAATAGAGAAATAAGTAGCCTAGGCTGATGACTAGGCTTTGAATATTATCACCAGATACATGTAATCAAGTGAAACGAATAAGCTATCTGTAAGCTAAATATATAAGTGTCTTTGCAAACAGCCACAACACTGGGATACTAAATAGACTTGCTTTTTTCTCCCTTGTATATATTTCTTAAGAATACTGAAAAGCTGATGATACCTTTTTTTTTCATCTAATTAAAAACCTATGAAAACCAAGTCTTTGTTATGTAATAGAGAGAATGGTTTTGCAAATTTTTGCATGTTATTTGATTTGCAGGAGAAACACTGTCAACACAGCAAGGTTGATATTGTAGTAGTTTGGAGTCAGAGTTGGAAAAGAGAGAAGTGATACTGATAAATATATCTAGTTGAAGTAATAGGTATGAATTTTACCCACTACAAACTCTGCTTAAGACCTTCCAATAAACTAAAATTATTCCCAGCATTTTCTCTAGAAACCTAAAACAAGCACTAAATACTCAACTGTAGATAAGATACATTTATCTGATTTTACATTTTACTTTTAAACTATGTAAGGATCTGCAAGGTATTTTGGAGTGAGTTAAATATGAAATACAGAGGGCTATTAAAAATAGCTGGTTTTAATCAAATTCTTTAACATAAAAAAAACCCTGCCTACCACTGTTGATCCAGTGTTTCAATTTCTTTGGAGGTACATGCTAAAAAAAAAAAATCTCAACTCACCCAAAAGATCCAAGAAATACTAAAGAAGTAAACAAATTTCTGAGGCCTTGAAAAGAGCTGGAAGTTTCAATTAGATAAACACAGAAAACTATTCCCTCATGAAAGAAAGATAAAAAACTGAGATTTCCTGCCTACAGGAAGTTGTATCATCATCATGGGGAAATGATCTTCTTCAACATTTTAATCAATGTTTTCTTGCTTGTTTAGCTATAAGGCAAAACTCAGTAAAAAATCATACAATCATAGAATGGTTTGGGATGGAAGGGACCTTAAAGGTCATCCAGTCCCAACTCCCCTGTCATGGGCAGGGACACTTTACACCAGACTAGGCTGCTCAAAGCCCCATCCAACCTGGTCTTGAACACGTTTTACAAAATCCAGTTTTACAAATATTTTCTGTATTTTCCTGTCTCTTTTGACCAGAAGTTACTCTGAGCATTTCCAAACAATTCAAGGTAAACATTCAACAGGATTTTACTACATTCTCTGCAAGAGTACTTTTTACAAGCAGTTGACCTTCATTCACAGCTACAGGAAAGGACTTGATACAGGAGTTATCTTCAAGTTATTGTTTCAGTGGACACATTCCAGTAGGAAAAAACTTTTGAAACACATCATAATTTGAGGCAGAAGTTATTGCACTGCTAACATTAAAAGAAGCTATATGTACTTTTTCATTATCATTATTGAACTCTTCAGATTCATGACTAACAAGGAGATTATAGGTTTTTAAAACATCACCAGCATTTGTGTGTCACATGGCAGGCAGTTTATTTCCCTACTGCTGGTTAATGAAAGACATTCATACTGTCATCCCCTGATAACCAGTGCCATCATGTGGACACAATGAGCAATGAGGAACTGCCCAAGAGCCTGGTTCTTTGGTTCTGTACACAAGTGATCCTTAAGGAAGGATATTTGTGTATGACAGGTCTCCCATGTACCTTTCTCATTACCCAAGAAGACCAAGGGAAAAAAAAGGACATTTGGTGAGAATCTTTCTTTTGCAAGAATGAAACTAACTTTGATTTTTTAAAAAAAGTTTAGATTAATGAGATGCTTGGCAATTATGACCTCCCTTGGCTATTAAGATCATCCTTAACACTAGAGATCTGTTTAGGTAGCTACCACATCTTCGCCCTAGGTTAATCTATAGCAATTCTTTCTAAAACAAATATCACAGAATCACAGAATCACAGAATCATAGGTTCATAGAGTCACAGATAGAGCCATAGAATAGTTTGGGTTGGAAGGGACCTTAAAGATCATCCAATCACCCCTGCCATAGGCAGGGATGCACCACACTAGATCAGGCTGCCTAAGTCCTCACCCAACCTGGTCTTCAACTCCTCCATGGATGGGGCATCCACAACTTCCCTGGGCAACCTGTGCCAGTGCCTCATCACTCCCATGGTGAAGAAATTCCTCCTTATTTCTAGTCTAAACCTGCCCCTCTCTAGTTTATAGATGGAGTCTCTTTTGTTCTAATTGTCTCTGGAGTTTATTGGGTTCTACACTTTCTAGTGGTTTCCTCAAGGACAAGGCTACAGATTCCTTCCTCAAGAAAAAGAAAAAAAAGGCTTTATTTTTCATTCATATATGGGTAAATACACATACACACACACACAATGCCTAACCTTCAGACAAAATTTGGAGCAGATGCTGGTCTTCTTGTGGTCACCAGCGATTTTGATTTTCCTAAGCCAGGAATTCAGTCTGCATGGGTTCCAGGGTATACAGTGGCTTACAGACACATCCACAAGAAGCAGAAACAAAAAATAGTTTTATGCTCACGTCCAAGCTATCATAAGTTGCAAGGTCAAAGATCCCTCTAGTTAAATACCCAGAAAATAGGTGAAGATAGTGAAAACTTTCCAAAAATGAGGTTTTGAAATAAAAAGACATGTCTTAGGCTGCAGCCTCACATTGTCACCTGTGCATACTGTCGTGACGGCTACTGAATGAACAACACTGCTCTTGTCTATATGAAATCACAGCTCCTTAGCTCTGTGTCCTGATATTACTCCCATTAAGTGACAGTGTTCCTTGCTGTGTAAGACTTCCTCAAGTAAATGACCAAAACAAAAAAAAAAAAACCAAAAAAAAAATCCCTCCAAAAACCAAAACATCAGCAAAATCTGAAGCTGTAAGCATCAATCTGTGACTGTTAAACCAGTCCTCCTTTCTGGTGTTAGATACTGAAGGCAAAGGTAGACCACTGAAAGCATATAAAGCTTTGACTGAGTGATTGCATTATTCTTCAAAGAGTAAGGGTAGGATGAAATATAAAAGGCTGAAGGAATTAAGTGGACCCTTACCAGTACCCAAGGAGAGGATATGACAGGCCTACCACAGCAGTAGGACTTACCTGATACTGAAGAAAGCCAATCAAACTTGCTGAAGAGAGCTAAAAGAAGCAATAGAGGTAAGATAAGGAAGCTTCTGTGAATCAAATTAGGTTGAACAGAAAAACAGATTAGGATGGCTTAAAAATCACAAATCAGGATGTGAGAGTTAAAAGCACATCTAAGCAAATCTGTCAGAAGCAGAACAATTATTTGTTCTTGTGCTCTGCTGCTTGCTAAGACTTTTGCTGATAAAAACGGTTTGAAACTGTAAATAAAACCAACAATATCCTGGTTAAAAAACAAACAAACAAACAAACAAACTCATTTTGAGACAGCATAGTGTAAGAGAGTTAGCAGTCACAAAGACTTATGTTCACATTATATCCATATGTATCACATGCTTTATGTTATATTTACTTAGAAATTTGAATAAGCTGTGCTAGTGAAATAATACCAAAATCCACCCAAAAGAAGCCCTGCCTTTGGCTTTGGCTGGAGCAGAACATGGCAGATTTATGCCAGCATTCATGTTCAGCAGGTACACACCATGGACATGCAGCTGTATCATCGGCAACCCTTGACATACGGGTCTGGCACCTCTTCTGGTTTTCCCTCCTTTCTTGGCATTTGTAGCCCTGGAGTGGGTAAGCACAGGACTCCTTTCAGAGTAAGTTATCTCCTTTTTAGAGGAGTACACAGGAAAAAATACAGTGAGATTACACATCTAAAACTTTAAACATCAAATACTTTCAGCCTAGTACATGGCACATAGAACCTAAAAAATTCATACAAAAGTACAGCAATAAGGCTATCATATGAATAGTGCTAAATGCATTCAAAGGAGGAAGAAAGTGAATGCAAGCATTTGATCCATGAGAATTTGCCATCACTGGCAGTCAGATTGAAAAGAGTTGTTGTTGCATGTACAGTGATCCAGCTTGCTCAGCAAACAGCCCCGAATCCCATTAGAGGAATGTAAAACATTTGGATTCTTTCAGTTGTAACCTCTGATTAATATCATGTCTTTGCTGAATGAAGTAAGAAATAAAGAAATAAAATCTTTAATGTTTGAGGGCACTCAAAAACCAATGGGAGGACTATAAATAAATACATGGACAGACAAAAGATCTTGTTCTGATGCTGTTGCAAGCAGTCACTTACATAGACACCTATGTAGGTAGAATGGACAAAACCATGGAGTGTTTGTAATTGCTTACAGATGACTCTTCTCTTTCTCTAAGCTGTTTTTTATACAGTGTGTATTCTGCTACAGATGTGTAGAATACACAATTACCTTATTTACCATGAAATGTTTTCCCCTCACTATATGAAACTAAGTAAACAAAAAGATACACTGAAATTATATTCTGTTTTATTTATACCAATCTAGTATGAATTTGCTGGAACCTCCTCTGCAAGTAGCAATGTTCTGAGTAGGTTTTTTGAAGGGCTTGAAAAAAATTCAGCAGAAATACACCATTTTTTAAAAATTACACTTAATGGTAAGTGGCTGATTTTTTTACGAGCTCTGATTCCCATGCTTCCACCTTCCTTTACACTCCCCAAAATACAGCTTCAACTCCTCATCATTTTACTCTGTACTATCTTAAATTAGGCTTATGTCCCTTTCCCTCCTGAGCTTTCTGCTATGTACTACTTCACTGTCTACGTCTTCTGAAGCTTCCCAAGGCAAAAGTACCATTTCTACCATGAATGCAGCTAATGGAAACCAGAAACAAGTTCCAAAATCCACCTGATGTCAGCCGTGGCATCTTCAGGCATGAGCTTTTGTTCCTTGCTTACCATGAAGAACCCAGAAAACAACAAGAAATGGAGACCTCCCAAGTTTACAGCAGTTTAGAGTCGCTCACTTACTAATTTGGCTGTCACTGCTGGCAAGACACCTGCCCACATACACTCATGAGATTTCTAGCATTTCAAATAATTAAACTAAGACACCTTATCCCTAGTTATAATTTTAGTATGTTCATGAATTTAAGACCAAATTTTATGTCAGGTTTGCAATGTCAAAGAAAATAAGCTCTGTAGATAAAAGGACTGTATCTGCACAAGACACAGAAAGCTTCTAATTGCTTAAATTGGAATGCTTACTACTTTCTATGTATTGGCATGTGTATTTTTATAAATATTCCGAGATCCACAGATGACAAGAATAATGTAACAGTGCAATTATTGATTACAGAAGCTTCCACTACATTAAAACCAAATCTTTTCCTGTCCTTTCCTCTTCAGACACAAGTTCCTTGATTTGGTTTTAATATGTTTTATTAAAAATATAATAAATTACATTATCTTCCTTGCACGTGCATAACTACTCACTCACGCCACAGCAACATCTCAAGCACAGTACTGTCCAGATGGCAGGATAACTGCTTGGCCTGTCTGGGAAGATTTTCTAAACCTGTTGTTTTGCAAGACACTGTTTTTTACCTCTGGGTGGGTGGCATAGTCATTCTGGAATCACACTACTGGTCAAAATACTCTTCCTTACACAAAATACAACTTCCTGCCTTTTTCCAAGAATTTATGGAACAATCGTCACTTATTTGCACGAGTTGTTCCTGCAATTGTAAGTGTTAGATCATGAAAATGATACCCAAGCACAATACATTCATCCATGGTCTATCTTAAAAGCAGACAGTTGAGGAAAAAACAAATTAGTGTGATTCACACTGTGGTTAAATGACATTCTTTTCACAACCTGTCCCAAAATGGTAAATATAGCCAGTTAACAGAGTTTAATTAAACCTACATCTCTTACGTGCTCGTTTTCTCACAAGAAGATATAATTAATTAGATTCAAGCAGGGCAATAGCCGTATTATTTTTTGTTACTGAGCAGAAAAAAGTTCCCTCTACAATCCTGTTAGATGAGAAAAGTATTTTCTTTCACTAGGAAATCGTCCAATAAAATTCAGAGTAGAATTGATTCAACTGCACAAGATGTAAGGCATTATCATACAGATACTCAAACTTATTTTTTTTCAAGTGATGGAACACAAGAAAAGTGAGAGGAAGTTTGAAAGTCTTGATGCATAATTTCTAGCCATAGTTCTTAAAAAAAAAAAAAATCACATTCTTTCCTGTCCAGCATATACTCTTACAGGAAGCATGGTTTTGTGATTAATACCCAAACCCCCAGACATAATACAGAATTCTATGTAATTTTGTATTGCAGAAAGCCAACATATCATTGGAAAATTGACTCATTTGCTCTCTCCTCTAGTACATAAAGCACTTCCCTATTTACAGGGTAATCCACGACTACATTCAGCCACAATTGTAAAGTGCAAAAATAGCTGGAAATCACTTTCTCAACACAAAATACTTCATCTACTTCATCTACTTCAATGCCAGTATATGAAAAAATCCACTGCCAGCCTAGAAGCAGCAGCTAAGCGAGTTTGGATTTGCTATTACCCTGTAGCACTGTGTATTTGCACTTTTAACTGCCAGGTCAGTCTGGCTGATTTACAAAGTCAACTAGCTGGAATATCGTTGACAGAAATCTGCACAATGAAATGATAAATCAAACCAACTGGCACTTTTTTCCTTTTAGGAACTGTTGCTCTACACACCATTACTTTTATGCAAATAGTTTTTCCTTAATTGTACAACTCGGGATGGAACATAGCCATAAAGCCAAAGCCAAAGACAAATGGCTTGGCTCAAAGATTCAGGATGTCAAAATGTGAGCTCTTGATAGATTATAGACTTAATCATGGAAGTTAAAATCACATCAGAAAATTAACCAAGTTTCAAACTATTTTATGCTGCTTTTCAAGTCTGTTAACTTTTGATGGGATACAGAATGTTCTCATTTGCTACTTATTCCTCTGGCTGCAAACAGTAGCAAATGAAGACTGACCAAAAAATTTTAAATGTAATTGTAAATTAGACCCAGAGTTCTGCATTTCAGAGTGAATACTCTTCAGTGATAGTCTTATTTTCCATCTGCAAAGTTTATATTGCATCATACTATTATGAAAAAAGACTAATAAACATCCTTGGGAATTTTTACTAAAATTCTAGTTTTTTAAAGGTTTACGTTTACAGAAGTTCTCCAGAAACCTCCCATTTGACAAATACTGAAAAACCTTGTTGAGACACCTTAAGAGCCCTGAATAAGCCCATTGTCATGGAAAAATTGCTTTCAGTACCACTTACTATAAAAGATTCACTAAACAACTAGGAACAGTACTTCCAAATGCAGACACAGCTATTAATAAAGATGGTCTCTTGTCCTTGAGGACACATCCCCAAGATCGTTTTCAGCAGTCCTTGTGGGAGCTTTCCTCATCTTTTGTTTATGACGCTCACCTCTGAGCAAATTTATTCATTCACAAAGCAGCAGAAAAGGTTTCTGTAGTTGTACCTACAGTGATGACTAGCAGATGAGAATTGTCTTTACCTGTCCACATGTGTTCCAATATCTGCTTTCCTAAGCTAACTTCAAATTTAGCACAGGATGTCAGTGTCTTACCTGTTCAGCTTCCTCTCCTACTGTTGCCTATAACACAACCCAGCAGATAGGAAAAGGCTGAATGTTACCTTAATTTGCTCTCAAATTCATCCTTGCCAAATGCAACCCTGAAAAAGGCGTTCCACTCAGGAAGTATAAAGTCGATGCAAAATAATTGCTGGATTTGGCTTTGTAAATGGTGATGCTTATTTTGGATCAAATTTTATTTAACTACATTCACATGGAATACCATTTTAAAGCACAAAATCTGCTCTACTTACTTATGCTAATGGGTTTGTTTTCACTGTTTAGGTTTTTTTTACACTATGCTGTCAAATTAAAGGACACAAAAAGACAACTTGAATAATTTTGTTGTTGTTCAAAATGGGATGTAAAGCAGCTGAAACTGCTAGCAATATCAACAAGCTTTTGGCCAGGGGGCTGTCAACAAATGCACAGCCTAACACTGGTTCTAAAAATTTTGTAATGGAAATGAGAGCCTTAAAGATGAGAAGGGTGACAGATGACCTTCTGCAACAGACAGCAACTAACTGTAGGCCATTATTGAAGCAGTTCGCTGTAACACAACTTAAGAACTAAAGTTGACCATTCAACAGTTTTTCAACATTTGCACCAAACTGGAAACACTTGACAAATCAGTGCTGAACAAGCTGAACCAAAATTTTTTTTAAAGTGTTTATGAAGCCTGCTCTGTATCTCTGCTGCACAAGATCAATGCATTTCTTGACTACCTTGTGGCATGTGAGGAAAAATGGATTCTGTTCTGAGGAAAAAGCATTCTGCTCAGCGGCTGGACTTGGGTGACGCACCAAATAACTCCCCTAAACTGAATTTGCATCAGAAGCTTATGGTCACGGTTTTGTGGTCAGCAGTGGAATGATCATCTACAACTTCCTGAAACCTGGTGACAGAAACCATTACAGCAAACAAGTATTGTCAGGAAATAACCAACACACAACAAAACCTGAAATATTTATGTTCAGCATTGGTCACTGAAAAGGATCGACTTTTCTCTACAACACCCAACTACATCTCCCAAGTGACTCTGCAGAAGCTGCATGAACTGGGCTACACAACTCTACCTCATTCTGTCTCCCACACATCACCACATTTTCAAGCATCTTGACAAGTTCCTGCAAGAGAAGGTTTTCCACAACCGAGCAGCAGCTCTAAACACCTTTGAAGACTCTAAACATCTTTGAAGAATTCACCAGTCACAAGATTCGGGAATTCTGTGCTACCAAGATAAACAGATTTGTGTCTTGTTGGTAATAATGCATAGATTCCACTGGTTCTTATTTCTGATTAATACATTTTATGCTAAACTGAGATATACTGCTTTAAAGTTAATGTTTAAAAAAGGCAATTATTCTTGCACCAATAAAAAAATTTCAAATTTTATTAGCTTTCAAAGGCATACTGAAGACATTTTTCCTTTTTTTCAGCTTCTCAACTGGTCGTTATATGAGGATGGTGATCTTTTTTATATAAAGAACCAATGCACAGTAAAAGGAGGAAGCTAATCGAAAATTAGCAGGCTTAGGCATTTTACTTCATGGGTGAGCAGTCAGAACTACAACAATACCTTCTTAAAGCCAGAGATAATGAATGGAGGAAGACACTTTCACTTGACCACATTACATCCCAGCACCCATGAGAAGCAAGTACAGAAAGCAGCAAGCAGTTACTCTCATTTTGGTACAGAAAACGTAATTTCTGCAGGTGAATAGACACGTAAAAATTCTCTAAAGCAGGACAGGGCAGCCTTGGAGTCAGTCACATCAGCAGCTTCATAAGACTGCTGGAATGTTGGGCCAATGCCACCACAATGAACCACATACTGCAAGATGAGAAACTGCCTTCTGCCTCCACTCTTACCACCTCTGAAAAACAGTGAAGGCCAAGGCCAGGAAAGGGAGAAAGAAAATGAAAATTACACTTCAGTTTCAATTTTAATTCATTCCAGGGCACATAAACCTACCAGTGATTTTATGTCCTCTTCCTTTGCATCATGGAAGTTGCTGTAAGCAGAGGCTATATTATACACTGACAATGACAAACAGAAGTCCCTGCACAACCCTTTTAGTTCAGAATACAAAAAAGAGCTCCCAACCAGAGACCTCAGACTGCAAGACTCAGGTTCCCTTTGTTTTGTTTTTTTTCAGACAAGACAGGCATTTAAGTATGTGCCAAATTTATAACAAGACTGTGCAAATATAATTTCAATAAACAGATGTTCATCAGCTATCTTAAAGAATAGATCTTTAAAATAAATACACTCCTCTAGGAAATACATTTATTCAACTGATTTACTAGGTAAGCCACTTACGGCAAACTATATTAGTCAGAAATAGACAAGCTTTCACTGGGTACAAACATGACATAGCTTAGCAGTATATTGTATATAAAAATGTGCTTTGAAAGCATCTAAGAAAGGTAAAGGCAGAGCATTATAAGCTGAAAAACTTCTTTAAGGCAAACAAAAAGTATTTGTTTATTCCACATTTCCTAAAAAAAAGGTATTATTACGAAAATATTTTCTTCACAATTACTTCTACATTTCTAAATCAAGATGGATGATTGTGTGAGCATGGATAGAGGGCATTTATAGCCATGAAAAAAAAAGTTAAAAAATTAAACAACACTGAGACTTACATGAGAAACAGTGAGGTCATGACATCAAGAATGCTTTTAAGACTTAGAAATATTTAGGAAGCCCAGAACAGCAAAGGAAGTGATACACATCTCACAACTTTCCATATCAAACTGCTGACAATCATAACTGGATAGAAGAAATAATGTAACTCCCTATAAACTATGAAGTTTGGAAGAGATGGAGTAAATTATATTGTTGAAATTGCTTAGCCAATTCCATGTATATGTGGTACCTAAACTAAAATCCACTGAAGCTACATGAAATTTGTCTAGCTTTTTAATTGGATAGGAATTTCATTACTGTTACTTAAAAAGAAAAAAAAGACACAGCATGGAAAACGAGATTACAAAATTATTTAGCAACAACTTCAACTAATAGGGCATAAATCTGTGCTCTTCTTCAGCAGCTCACCATTTTATATTGTAAAACTCCTCAGCATTCATTCCTGAGATGTTATATACAGACAACAAACCCATGTGAGGTGTTAAGTATCACTTAAGCACAGGCCCCAAGAAAATATGTAATACAGAGAAGGTAGTCTCTGTGGACTGAAATGCATATATAACATACGTTTTACTGTCATCATGTTTTTAGTACTAATACAATAGAAATAGATGAGTAATTATCCCCTTCTTTTTAAAAGTATAGTAACTAAAACATCTCAGCAAATGTTTAGTAAGGTGTCAAGTAACAACTGCACATTGCACTTTACAAATTGTAATGCGGTTTTCCCACTTATAAATATACATTTCTTCTTATTTCCTGTTTTGTGAATGATATTGAAATCACAGAGTAGTTAAATTACGACTGGTCATTTCCACTACTGGAAATTACCTTCACTTCTTAAAAAGTAAAATACAGTTTACAGTTGGATTACAAATCTGTGATTTATCCACTGAGAATCTGAATATGCAGCTTTTATTTCGATTCCAGAATAAAAACCAGTATTCCTTAGTGTCATGGATCAGCGTTCTTTCACATGGTCCTGGGTGGCAAGTGGTGTTTGTACATTCCTGCTAGAGCCTTAGCTGCACTGTAGATCATCTGCCGACGGGACATGCCAGTGAACACCATGTGCCAATCAGTCCTGTTGACATTCAGTATGCTCTTCTCAAGCACTTCACCCACAGTCACCAGCAGGCCTGACCATCTCAGACTGTAGTCTTGAGGAGTGAGACTCTTAGCCTGCGTAATATTTTGAGAAGTGATTACTGAATTGGAAATTAGTAGTTTTGTTTCTATCTTCCCTGTCACTGTATTTCCTAAGTAATCACTCTTACATCAATAGAACTACATGGCAAATTAAAGGGTATCAGAATACAAATTTCAGACTGCCCCATAACTTGCCTACCCAACTAACTTTTTGAATTTTTATGTACCATGACACAAATGACACATGAACAGTACAAACCTAAAACAGGATGTTTAAGAGAGTAAAAACATTCTGTCATTACCAGGAAGTAGTTTTTTCCTTTTAAAGTAGTCAACAGATAGAATCAATAATGATACATATTTATACAATGACTCTTAAGCTAAAATTATTTCAGAAGTCCCTCTGAAGCCAGCAGGTAGCCAATACAAGGACATACCTGAGCATGGCAGAAATGGAAGACTAAGCTATTTGCATAAGATCAGAGAAGGACTGCATACTGTAATTCCCTGATGTTGGAAGCAAAAGGGAAACAGTGGGGAAAGTATAACTGCATTTATCTATTTGATGTTCATCCAAGGCTACTCTGGCCACTGCCATAAACAACGAAGAGTAGAAGACTTTAAGCCTAAGTAAGACTGTTCCTAGTATTACTCAGTTCTTCACATCACTGCACAATGGGCCCAGTTCTCCATGCAATTTTATTTTGACAAATATTTGAATTAGTCTGTTTCCAGTGCACATACAGCAGATTAAAGTTCATTATTGTGTTCCAGCCTACCTAAAACCACTGCCTTGCAAAAATATTAGCATATATTTGTTAGAATATACCGTCTGCTCCAATATCAAATTAACTCATTATTATGAAGAGATACACAAAACTCAAATTTCTTAAGCAAGGGAATGGGAAATCTTATTTATTAGTTAGAATCTATTGGCAGTAAGAAGTAAATAAGATATCCAATTATGATATCTACATTATGATCTGCAATTACACATAACTTAAAAAAATATTTGGTGTGTTTACTGCTAAAAATCAGTAAACAACAACAACAAAAACTGTTGTAGTAGTTTCCCAACATGGTTAAAATTTCTAGATCAGCAAAAAATGAGATGACACCTGTTCTATTACAAGAAAAATGTTCTCAAAACAAGCCCTCAAATCCATCTTTTCACCTCCTCAAATATTTAGAGATTTCAACAGCTGTTATGTGCTCAGAAAATTCTATGCCACTTGTAAAACATTAACGAAGGAGTACCTATTCCACACAGAGAGTTTTACCACTAATTCCAACACACAGAATAATAAAATGCACAACTAGGAAGAATTTGGAAGAACATAATTGCTTCTAATGTTTCCCCCATTAAATTTATGTAATGGGAAAACCAAATAATATTGCCTGTCCAACTCAATTTTTTTTCTTTTTCGAGTCTGAAATAACAACCATGCAATTACTGTTTTTTTTCCTGTTGTAATCTAGATTTTTCTTAAAAGATATTGCACTGGATTTATACAAACGTATGTTTCTTGTATACCCCTGAGAGAAACCCATTTTGATTCTAGAATAGACACAATGGGAAAAAAAGGTAACAAACAGGGCATACAAACAATGAGTAGGGCAATGATTCACCATCACATATTATGCCTAGGTTAACTGAAATATACAATAGCAAGACTAGAAACAATGTTAACTCTGAAGATACCAAACAAAACTATGTTTCCTTGTTGATGTATATACAAGAACAGTTTTCTTTAAATAGGAGAGTAGAATTTAATCTAACTGAAGTTTAAAGGTTTACACTTCCACAGAAAACTGTACTATAACCAAGTTACATAGTAAGTGGGTTGCATAAAAGTTAAAACAAAAACATTTTCTGCTATCATAAAGTAAACCCTACATTCTACACCTACAAAGTTTACCCAAGAAAACAACTTACACAAAAAGTCAAGCTATCAACTACAGTTTTAAAATGACAAAAAAGAATATTCTGTGAAACAAAAATTGAGGATAACTGTTGTGCCTGATGTTTTAAAAAATCATTCAGTTCAAATCAATGTTCCATAGAGAATATGAAAACTATTAAGTGGTAATTTCACAATGCTGTGCCCATTTTCATAGCATTACAGAATGTTTTGGGCTGTAAGGGACCTTGAAAGATCATCTAACCAATGAAGTTGTATCTGATTAGTTATTTTTTCCCCCTGTAGTTTCACATCTTTCTGCACCTTTTTTTGAAAAGCATCCTGGAAAACTACAGAGAGACAGAGGAGTATCTCTCCTTGTGTCACCCATCAGCTTTGAAAAGATAGAATAACTCTGAAAAATAAGAACTAAAATCAATACAACAAACGTTCGCTCTGCTGGAATTGGTACTACAAAAAAAAAAAACAAACACTAAA
>WAAB01004506.1:13760-30181 GCA_013389865.1 Piaya cayana | reverse complement strand
TTAATCTTTGTGCCCAACCATCTGAGTTAGTGCTGCAGCATCTCAACCCCTTGGTGCATTCCCAGAGTCTCTCGCTCTCTGCTCTAACGCTGCCGCTCTCCGTAATTTTCCATTCCCGTGGCCCTGCGTTCCCCCCAAGCCGTCACTGCATCCATGAGTTCTCCTCCTGATATGGAGCCCCATCTCCGCTCTTAAACTGCCCATATTCCCAGCTTGGATCAATACCAATTTCTGCCACTTACTCGCCTACCTTTCAGCAAGCCCTTCTTTGTTCTGTATAGAAATAAAACTGTAACTGTACCTTGCCAGAATTACTTTTTTCAACCTCCCCCACCCCCCCCCCCCCCCCCCCCCCGCTCCGCTTCCTCCCTCTATTCTTCTTCCCCTTCTTCTTCAGGAGCAATTTTATGTAATTTGCAACTGTCTGGCTGCAAATGAAAAGAGACACAAAGCGTTTCTGCGAAATATTGAAAAGCTGGCTGCTTTTCCCTCAAATTTCACTTAGCGAGAGGCTTTAACTTGGTGTGTGATCGCTGCGTGTCATTAATAACCTCTCCAATTCCTTTCAGAGCTCGGCAAAGTGAAGGCACAATCACGAATCAAAGGCGCGGGTTATTGAGAAATAATATCGTTTCACCAGGCTGGGGAGGAGGGTGCCAGGGGAGGCGAGAAGGTGAAACGCTGCGCTGCTAGGCTGGCTGGAAGCTGGAGGGGACACCAGGGGAAGCAGTGGAAGGGTTTGACTCCCTCTCTGCTTTTCATGGGTTGTGTGTCTTTCCCCCAGCCCTGCGGACTCAGCCTACTCAAGAGGGAGTTGGTTTCTATTTTGTTCCTCAGGCAGATCTGTCTCCATCTCTTTGGAGCCCATCAAACTATTTTAATGGGTCTGAGCTGGACTTAACTGTGCAGTTCCCCAGCCCGGCCTCGAGAACACAGAATCACAGAATCACCGGGTTGGAAGAGACCCACTGGATCATCGAGTCCAACCACTCCCACAAATCACTAAACCATGTCCCTCAGGACCTCGTCTACTTGTAACTGAAACACCTCCAGGGAAGGCGAATCAACCACCTCCCTGGGCAGCATATTCCAGTGCCTAATGACCCTTTCCGTAAAAAAAACACGGAAGAGGATCTTTTTTTTTCTGCAGGATGCATAAAGTATCAAAGAATCAAGAAACACAGAACCACTGAGGTTGGAAAAGACCTCTAAGCTCCTCCAGGCCAACCACCAGCCCAACACCGCTGTCCCTATAAAACCAAGTCCCAGGTTTGCATATTTGTTTGAACTCCTCAAGAGGTGGAGACTCCACCATTGCCCTGGGCAGCCTCTGCCAGTGAAGAAATTTTTCTAAGCCAGATTGATCCCCTGCTGTCTCTAAACGTCCTGATGTTTGGTCTTGCATTCTGATGACCGGTTGGTATCATCCTCCATTGATGTCATATACTCTTAAACTTCCTTCCTGCTTCCGTTATGTGCAATGAAGAGATAGTAAAACGGGTAACATGAACAAAACTTCACTTGTTTACCAGGCTAGGGCCCATTTATTGAAATCCCAGCAGTCTGGGGTCCAGTACGTTGTCCTCTGTCCTATGATAGGGTCTTCACTACGTTTCTGGTGAGAGGCTTTCATAGAATCAGTGAATGGTTTGGGTTGGAAGGGACCTCAAAGCCCATCCAGTTCCACCCCTGCCATGGGCAGGGACACCTCCCACTGGATCAGGGGCTCCCAGCCCCATCCAACCTGGCCTTGAACACCTCCAGGGATGGGACAGCAACCACTGCTCTGGGCAACCTGGATCTCCCCACCCTCACAGCAAAACATTTCTCCCTAAGGTCTCATCTCATCTCAATCTCCCCTCTTCCAGTTTAAAACCATTCCCCCTCATCCTATCCCCACACTCCCTGGTCAAGAGCCCCTCCCCAGCTTCCCTTTTCTTTTTTTCCCTTTGCCACGGAGTTCATCAGAAGATGATCTAGATGCGAACGCACCGAGACTAAATCTGTTCCCAAAACGGGGAAACAATCAGTTACTAAGCACTCCTGCCTGTGACTCATTTCCAGAGTATTCTCTGGATCAGCTGGGTCAGAGGGATGGGTGATCCTGTACAGACACAAGCAAACCAGGCTAAGAAATCAGGGCTGGAAGCCGCTTCAGGTCACCCAGCCCACGTCCATGCTGAGACCAACCCTGTGCACATCAGGATGAGGGTCTGTTCCGTTCTGGCTCTAACCACCTCTCTAAATTCCTACTGAAATGACCACAGAGAGAGAATCCTGCCTTCTTGGTCACTGAGGGACTTTGCAAAAGAGAAACCGAACTGATTCCATGATTCTAAACAAGAGGAGGTGGTGTATTGCCAGCCCAAACAGAGGCAGCTCCAAACGCAGCGCAGCTCGTCTTCGCCTTGCTCCTGAGGCTTAATTACACCACATTGCTCATTAATTGTCTCCAGACAAACACGCTGGAAAGTACTCAGCTAGCACAGACTTCTCACTGTTCCCAAGCAGTTTCTTACACCCCCTTAAGACAAAAAGCCTTTAGATCACCCTGTCGGAGCTAAACGGCTGCTCTCAACGCGACTCCGTGCAGCACTCTGGAACCACCGAGAGCACAAACAGCACTGAACGGAGCCAAACATGCAACAAATCTCAGACGTGGAACTGCAGCAAAGCCTTGAATCCACTGAGCCTCACATGAAAAACCTCTACAGGTAGGGACGCATCTGTCTTCTCCACGGCGTTACGGCTCTGAACCATGACTCATCACAACTGCTCCTCCATCCTTTGCCTCATCCCTACAGACTCCCGTCGATCCTGCCCTGGACCAACACACAGAGATGATGACATTGCTGTAGCCTGAAAGCTTTTTCCCACACACACACACACAAAAAAAAAAGCCTTTCCCCCTCACTCAAAATGAATTCAAACCGTATTTGAGCACCTGGTTACCTGCACTCTTCCCCCTTGCTGCCCCGAGATAACCTGAAACAGTAAAGATCCCATTAAGCGTTAATTAAGTTACACGCGTTTTCCAGCCCTCAAATGCCAACAGAGGCACATGCGAAAAGGGAGCAGAGGGAGACAAATAAGGAAAAGGATGCGCGCGTGGGGAGGTCTTGAGGGGAGCTGGGAGAGGTGAAGGAAGTGATTTGGACCTGTATGGGTTAAAGAGGAAATGTTATGGTTAAGAATTCCTAACCCCTCTCCAGAGACCCCGGGTTTACATTAATTATTCTGTTGCCTTGAGCACTCGGGGCCTCCTGTGAGCTTCTGTCTACAAGTACCCAACTCCTTCGCCTACTCATCTCCAAACGAATCCTTCCAATGTGCTTCATCCACCTCCTCAGCGCAGTGAAGGGAACTGCCCAGTCAAAGCTCTCAGACAACAACACCAAAACAGGAACAGCGATAATTCAGAAACCCTTTCAGCTCACCAGCAGGTCCCAGCAAGGCAGAGGGACTTCCCTGTGAGAAGGAAACTGTTCCACAGTGCCTGGTCTCCTGCAACCCCTATCACGCCTTCATAGAATCATAGAATCACCAGGTTGGAAAAGACCCACTGGATCACTGAGTCCAACCATTCCCATCAATCACTAAACCATGTCCCTCAGCACCTCGTCCACCCGTCCCTTAAACCCCTCCAGGGAAGGTGATTCAACCCCCTCCGTGGGCAGCCTCGGACACTGCCCAGGGACCCTCTCTTTGCTCCCAGTACCAGCTATGGAGCAAACAGGACACACAAATAGACCACAGCTCATTCAGCAGCTTCAATCTCCCTCCCATAACCCTTTTCTTTTTCAAAACTATGGGACGCAGCAAGTGTATTTTCTTCTTCCGAGAACCCAATCCAACTCAGCCACTGCACAACGAGTCGTTCTGGGTCTTGCACACAGCCACTCAGCAAATTGTCTGGGCACCCTGCAGGGCACTGGCAGACAAGGAGCGGATGCATTAGGGAGCGGAGGAAAAGGGGCTGGTGCCTTGTCTCGGCGCCTGTCAGCTTTCCAGCACGCAGGCTGCCCCCGCACACTTCACCCCACAGCCCACAGCTCCCCCGGGGACGGGGACAGAGAGCTGAAGATGCTGTGTTCGAGCACAGAGAGCAAAGAGAGCGAAGAAATGGGCTTGGCTGGAGTTAGGTGGGGCAGCCTTGGCAAGGTGGAGGACAGGGCAGCGCTGCGCTTTGGTTCTCGCATCCCTGTCCCACGCTCCTCCTTTCACAAGCAGGAAAATTAATCTAAGGCGCTTCACACCCTCCCTCCCTCCCCTGACAATCCTCCATCTGCCTACCCACGGCAGGAGCTCCAGACTTAATCCCCCGGGACTTACCCCTGGCAAAGTCTTCTGCTCGTGCAGCGCTGTCTGGGCTTTGATGGCAGAGTCTCTGGCACAGTACGTGAGGAACGCACACCCTGCAGCGGACACAGCAAGGGTCGAGTTAGAGACACAACTGCTGAACAACATCATAGACTCACTGGATCATCGAGTCCAACCATTCCCATCAATCACTAACCCATGTCCCTCAGCACCTCGTCCACCTGTCCCTTAAACCCCTCCAGGGAAGAGGACTCAACCCCCTCCCTGGGCAGCCTCTGACACTGCCCAATCACCCTTTCCATGAAATATTTTTTCCTGATGTCCAGCCTGAACCTCCCCTGGTGGAGCTTGAGGCCATTCCCTCTCGTCCTGTCCCCTGTCCCTTGGCANGATCCAGTGGGAGGTGTCCCTGCCCATGGCGGGGGTGGGACTGGATGGGTTTTGAGGTCCCTTCCAACCCAAACCATTCCATGATCCTATGATTCTAACACCACGCAACCTAAGGACAAGAACTACAGATGCTGGCCTTCTCCAACAGACTCCATCATGCCGTTTCTGCTCAGAAGTGCCTAGGACAGCCCTTGTGGGCACACTGGCCCTCTTACAGGAGGCAGAGGGTGAGATTTGCTAATTAAAGGTGCAAATGTTACCTAGTTTGAATGTGTTGAAGACTGTATGGAAAAAAGGCAAAGAAATGACATTAGAGGACTCCCAGGCCCCATCCAAGGTCTGTCAAAGCGATGGAGAAGGGGTCCAGTGAAGCAACTAGGTTCAAAATTGGTGTTGAACAAGGTGAGAAACAACAGGAGAGCAAAATGCAAGCTACTGGTGGCATAGGAATGGTTGGACTCGATGATCCAGCGGGTCCTTTCCAACCTAGCGATTCTATGATTCTGTTCCATGATTCTACAGGAGAAACAGCCCAAAACACAAGGATCAGTGGGGATGCGAGGGCCACGATGATTATTGAGGCAAGGAAAGAGGAGAAGCATGTGGGGGTTTAGGCTCACATAAAAGCTCCATGATGAAGAATCATGGAAGGCTACGGTAGAAGAGGCTTTCGGGGCCACATGCACCCATCCAATGTGCTCAAACACACACAAACACACACACACTTGCCAAGGGAAATATAGGGAACAGCAAAGCTTAACACATTCTGCAAGGGCCAATGTAAGAAGCAAGATGAGAGCACGTGGAAAAGGCCAGATCCTGACACTCTGAGTCAAGATTTGATGCAACATCTTAGCCTGATGCTGGAACCGAAGGAGGAGGGGAGGGATTGTAGCCCCTCCAGGAAAAGGAGGGATCATCTTTGGGTGCTCTGATGCTAAGAATAATCAAATGGAGCTAAGCAAAGGGAAAAAAAAAAATTGGCTGGTTATCAAGAAACATTTCCTAGCAGAGTGAGATTTATTAGACTGTGGAATGATCTCCCCAGGGAAGCGCCTGGAGCTCCGTCACTTGAGTCGTTTCAGATGAGGATGGGCAAAGCACCGGAGAATAGACTCAAACGCTAGAATGCACTTGACCCCCTCACTCATCCGCCTCCTATTCGCGGTGGCATTTCACATCCTAAGCAAAGGCAGCGCGCATCCCTTCAGCTTGTTGCTAAACGTCTACGTTGTGCTGGGGCTGCAGATGCATCATCGTGGCCTAAAGAGAGAGGCCCCAACCTTCTTAGATGTGAGGAAGAAATGTGAGGGTGGGTTGCCCAGAGCAGTGGTGGCTGCCCCATCCCTGGAGGGGTTCAAGGCCAGGTTGGATGGGGCTTGGAGCCCCTGATCCAGTGGGAGGTGTCCCTGCCCATGGCAGAGGGGTGGGACTGGATGGGCTTTGAGGACCCTTCCAACTCAAACCGTTCCATGATTCTAAGAATCTCCTTCCTGCTTCCCAAACAGCAGGAATCCGCAAAGCTGTACTGGCTACGGGAAAGAGGGAGCTAAAGAGGTCAGCTACATCCTTCGGAAAACACGATTGCTGTCCTACACAGCCAGATGTTTTGGAAGTGGGATGCAGGAGTCAATTCTGTTGTCTCTGCACAGTCCTGGTTAGAAGTACAGGAAGGGGTTTTACAGAAATTATAGAATCATAGAATCACCAGGCTAGAAGAGACCCATCGGATCATCGAGTCCAACCATTCCTATCAAACACTAAACCATGTCCCTCAGCACCTCATCCACCCATGCCTTAAACACCTCCAGGGAAGGTGACTCAACCACCTCCCTGGGCAGCCTGTTCAATGTTACGCTTGAAGCCTAAGAATCATAGAATCATAAAATCTCCAGGTTGGAAAAGACCCTCCGGATCATCGAGTCCAACCGTAATGTAAACGAATACTTGGGGAAAAAAATCTTCCCTCCTGAAGAGACATTATCTTTTGCAAACTCACTCTTCAGCTACTCCTTAGGATTTTCCACAGCCTTTCTCTGTCCTCTGCCTTCGCTCGGCTGCCTGATGCTTAGGGAAACACCAGAAGCTCAACGAAAACCATGTTTTCCCAGCTAAGAAGGTTTTCCATGCTGCGATGGGACCCTGCCTACCACGTCTTTCACGGGTTCTTCAGGCTCCTAGAACTCGGAGCCTGCCAGTTACCCAGGATCCACTCAACAGCAAGGAGATGCTCACGGAGGCGCACAGGGTCCCATCATGCTCACTCGCTTTTCTCACTTCCACATTTCCCGCTTTAGTTAACAGCAAACTCAGGTCACCAGGCTGATGCCCCTTCTGGCGCTTCTAACACCGTGTCACGCTGAGACATGAGACGCGGTGTTAAAAAGTGCTCAGGGTGTTAAGAAGCGCTGGCTTCGAAGGCCCCGAGCTCTCAGCCAGCCTGGTGGTGTTGATGACCCCATCATAAACACGGAGGCATAACAGCATCCAGAGCACCATCTGTAAAATTGAGCCATTACACGTCCTAAATGGAAGAACCTGGACAAGAGACGCTACTGGAAAGCTAGAGCCCAGACCAGGGGCATCTCCACCACTCTTGCCTCCTTCTGACTGACTTGCCTGCTTTTGTATGATTTTCAAGTCTAGATTATGACTATGGATACAGCAAACCATGTCTCAAGATCTGCAGGGGGTCCAGGCGATTAGAAATCATGAGTTGAGCTTTATTATAAATCCGGCAGTTTGCTGCTTAGAGATTGTTCCATCGTGATTTTGCTTGTAGAAGTCCTGTGCCATTCAAATCATAAACCCTGAGCTATACTACCCATAAAACCCTCTCGAGAAAATAAAGCTTTAATTCTAACCATGACTTACTGCTATCACCATTCTCCCCTAACCTATATTTCCCCCTTAATTTCAGGTGATGCTCTCTCAAACCTGTGTCCCCTCAGGTGATGCCACCTTATCCACCTGGTTCCAGGAGGGTTTTCCAGCTCCCTGCAAGCAGAACCCAGTTCCGCTTGCAAGAGACTGCAGCAAAAAAAAAAAAAAAATTAAAATAAAATAATATTCTCTGTGATCCTCCCTACAAACCACACATTGACTCTGGGATTTACAGTCCCTTCAGATCCCGAACGTTACTCCAGACATCAGCAGCCTAAAGCCTTGAGCGAGAAAAGGCTGTCAGTTTGCAGAAGAGAGGGGTCTCTGGATTCGGCTTAGCATGAGAAATCACATCAAATACTTCAGCAGGGGAAGCGGGGAGTCAGCGGGGAGCTTATCTCCAAGCCGGCAGAAGCCGAGTCAAAACTCGGCTGCCAGCAAGGGAAGTCAGGCTGAGGTGGCTGTTGCCTCCTTGCCCTTTGGAAGAGCCACTCATCCATCCACACGCCGGACACGTCTTCTGCAAGAGACTCCCTGCTCCCGTCCCTGCCGTTCCCTTGCAGCTCAGTTCAGTATCTCACACTCCACTATCATTCCACTTTCCCTACCACGGGCACTGCTAGGAAACCCATTTGGGAGCTCACGGTTGACACTTGTGGAAGAACCGCAGCTTCCAGGACTGAAAGGGGCTCCAGGAAAGCTGGGAGGGGCTCACGATGAGGGAGGGCAGGGATGGGATGAGGGAAAGCAGTTTTGAGCTGTAAGAGGGGAGATTGAGGTGAGACCTTCCTGGCCCAGGCTGCCCAGAGCAGGGGTGGCTGCCCCATCCCTGGAGGGGTTCAAGGCCAGGTTGGATGGGGCTTGGAGCAACCTGATCCAGCGGGAGGTGTCCCTGCCCATCAGTAGAACTGGATGGGTTTTGAGGTCTCTTCCAACCCAAACCATTCCATGATTCGGTGAAAGACACGTTGCCTATCCCTACACCAGGCTGAGGGTCTACGTGGAAACTAGTGCCACCAGGAATNGTGATTCTGTGATTCTGTGGAAACTCGTGTCACCAGGAAAGGAATCCCAACCTTTCCCTTTGGACAAAGCAAAGCGGAGGGGAGCAGAGGGACCTGAAGATGTGTGGAAATGACTGCACAGTCACCACCAGAATCACTTACCCATCCCAACAGGCCCTTCTGGGCAGAACAGAGCACCAACCACCCCTGACCAACACCTGCATCCAGTCCAAAATGTCAAACCCAAAGGAATATATTTATTTTCCGGCAGGAATTCTGCATTTAGCAGCAAGTGAACGTCACGCAGATCTGCCTAATACCAGTGCTGCCCCCTCTAATTTCCATTTCTAAGTGGCAGATCCCTAGAATCTGTCTCCTGCCTGGAACCTGACCTCAGACCACACAGTCTATATTTAATATGTCAACTGAAATGAAATGCGCAATTGCCTCTTTGCCTCAGGCCCATTATCCTCCTCGCTGGGTCTGAAACCTGGCTACTCACTGTCAGCTGGTGGCAGGTTTGGACTCAGTCACCTGCAGACGTAAACACGTGAGCTCACAGCATTTTCATAGAATCACAGAATCACCAGGTTGGAAAAGACCCACTGGATCATCGAGTCCAACCATTCCCATCAATCGCTAACCCATGTCCCTCAGCACCTCGTCCAACCATCCCTTAACCCTCTCCAGGGAAGGTGACTCAACCACCTCCCTGGGCAGCCTGTTCCAGAGCCCAACGACCCTTTCCTGAAGTCCCAACCAAGCATCCTTCTCCAGCTAAATTCAAGCCAGCGCAACTCCCCCAGGCTTCAAAAAGGAAATGTTTTCCTGCTGTATTGAGGATAATTTAGCCTCTTGTTCGAAAATCAACTTATTTTTCTCTTGTCCTCTCTCTGTGTTCAGCCCGGAATGGTTTGAGTTGCCATGGCACTCACAGCTCTCCTTACCTTTCCTCCTAAATCTGAAACGGGAGGCTGCGAACGCAACACACGCTCTCTCCAGCGCACAGCAGCACACGACCCCATCCCAAATCGTTTCAGGGCACAGAGGCCCAGGCTGAGCACCGGCTGTTTTCCATACTTAGAGTCGGTTCCCTGCAGGCTTGTTCTACCTGTGCCAGGGAGCGGTGCCACCAACCCTCTCTCACATCTCACAGCAACGGAGCTCCATGAATCCCCACTCCTGGCTGGAGCTGCAGTGATCGCCAGATCCCAGACGCTTACCGGGGTTGGGCTAAAAGCTCTTCACAGCATATCCTGAACACCAACATCCCGAACGCTTTTCGAACTACAGTTTCCAAATACAACAATCATGGAAACATGGAATGGGTTGGGTTGGGTTGGAAGGGACCTCAAAGCCCATCCAGTTCCACCCCCCTGCCACGGGCAGGGACACCTCCCACTGGATCCAGTTGCTCCAAGCCCCATCCAGCCTGGTCTTCAACACCTCCAGGGATGGAGCAGCCACCACTGCTCTGGGCAACCTGGGCCAGGGCCTCCCCACCTTCGCAGCAAAACATTTCTCCCTGAGATTTCATCTCAGTCTCCCCTCTTGCAGCTGAAAACCATCACCCCTCATGCAGTAAGTGCAGCTAAACAAGCCTCCTCAAACTTTTTAGCATCCACTGATGGGCTTTCAGCCAAGAAAGACCCCCCTATCCACCCCAATCCATCACCAAACAGGCCCCTCGCTGTCCCAAAGCCACTGCCAGTATCAGATTTACAGGTGATGCTCTTTGTTACGTGGATTTTAAACCCCTAGTGCTGCGGGAGGAGGTCTGGGGGCACAAGCAGGGAAAGATGCTCCCGGCTTCACACCCGTTTTGTCACTGCATCCCACGCATCCGTGGGAGACCAGGACTGGGACCATGATGGAGACCAGGATCAGGTGTGAGACTGGAACTGGGACCAGAACCAGGACCAGGATGGAGACTGGGACCAGGACCGAGGCTGAACCGGGATCGGAACCAGGACCAAGACTGGGATGGAGACAGGGACCAGGACCAGGATGAGACCAAGACTGTAACTGGGAGCAGGACTAGGATGGAAACAGAGACCAGGACTGAGACTAGAACCTGGACCAAGACCAGGATGGAGATGAGGACCAGGACTAGGAGCAGCATAGGACCAAGATTGGAACTGAGAGCAGGACCAGGATGGAGATGGGGACCAGGACTGAAACTGGAACCAGGAGCAGGACTGGGATGAATACAGGGACCAGGACGGGACTGAGACTGGAACTGAGAGCAGGACCGGGATGGAGATGGGGACCAGGACCAGAACCGGAAGGAGAACTGTGATGGAGACAGGGACCAGGAGCAGGACTGGCATGGAGATAAGGACAAGAATTGGGACTGGTATGGAGACAGGGAGCAGGACCAGAACCAGGAGAAGGACTGTAATGGAGACAGGGACCGGGACTGTGAGCAGGACTGGAATGGAGATAGGGACCAGAACCAGGACCGGGATGGAGATGGGAACCAAGACCAGGGACCAGGACTGGAACCAGTAGAAGGACCGTGATGGAGACAGGGTGCAGGACCAGGTGCAGGACCGGGATGGAGACAGGGAGCAGGAGCAGGAGTGGGATGGAGACAAGGAGCAGGATGAGGAGCAGGACTGGGATGGAGAAAGGGACCAGAATCAGGAGCAGGACCAGGATGGAGACAGGGAGCAGGGCGAGGAGCAGAAGCAGGATAGAGACAGGAACCAGGACCAGAACCAGGAACAGGACCGGGATGGAGATGGGGACCAAGACCAGGACCAGAGCCGGGAGAAGGACCGTGATGGAGACAGGGAGCAGGACCGGGATGGAGACGGGGACCAGAATGGGGAGCAGGACGGGGATGGAGACAGGGAGCAAGGACCAGAACCGGGAGCCTCGGCGATGCTGCCGCCCCCGCCCGCAGGCTCGGGGGACGCCCCGGAGCCCCGAATCGCTGCGAGCCCCGGCTGGGGGTCCCCGGGGCGGGTCGGTGCCCGCCGCCCTTTGTGCTCGGTAGGCTGGAGGGGTGGGGGGGGGGCTCACCCTTGTGCATGCCGGTGTAGCGGTCCTTGAGCACGGTGAGCTCGTAAATCTTGCCGAACTGCTCGAAAAGCGGCTTGAGGTCCTTCTCCTCCAGGTTGCGGGGGATCTGCCCCACGAAGAGCTTGATGGCATCGAGGTCCTTCATGCTGTCGGGCTGCGCGGGGGGCTCGGCGCCGCCGCTCATCGGGGACGCTCGGCGCGGCGGGGGCGGCGGCGGCGGCGGCGGCGGGGGTGAGGGGGCGCGGCCTGGCCGGCATGGCCCGCTACGGCACGGAGCCGCGGGGGCGGCCCAACTCGCCCGATTACCGCCTCTACTTTAGTAAGTAAGCGGCTAAACCCCCTCCGTCACGCCCACCCCCCGCGGGGCTCGGTGAAACCTCTCGGGGAGGNATGGGGATGGGGATATGGGGATGGGGATATGGGGATGGGGATAGGGATATAAGGATAGAGATGGGGATGGGGATATGGGGATGGGGATATGGGGATTGGGATAGGGATATAAGGATAGAGATGGGGATGGGGATATGGGGATGGGGATATGGGGATGGGGACCAGCACCGGGAGCAGGATGGGGAGAGCCGGGTGCAGCTCGGCAGCCCCGAGAGGGGTGGGAAAGGGAATAAGGGGCACAGGGTGTATCGCAGCATCGCTGAAAGGGGCTGGGGGGAAGAGGGAAGGGGACAAGAGGCCGTGGGGAAGGGGACAAGGGGTCCAGGCTACAGCTCAGCATCACTGAAAAGGGTCAGGGAGGGATGGGGAAGGGGACAAGGAGCCCTAGATGCAGCTCAGCATCACTTAGAAGGGGTCATGGAAGGATGGGGAAGGGAACAAGGGGTCCAGGCTGCAGCTCAGCATCATTGAAAAGGGTCAGGGAGGGATGGAGAAGGGGATAAGGAGCCCTGTCTGTATCTCAGCATCCCGGGAAGGGTCAAGGGCCCATGGGGAAGGGAACAAGGGGCACAGACTGCACCTCAGCATCCCCGAGGGGGGCTGGGGGAATGGGGAAGGGGACAAGGGGCACAGGCTGCAGCTCAGCATCCATGAGAAGGGTCAGGGAGGGATGGGAGCCATGGGCGAGGGGGCAAGGGAGCCCTGGTTGCACATCAGTGCCCCTCAAGAGGGTCCAGGAGGGGATGCTGGAGAGGACACAGTCATCCTCAGATAAAAGAACAGGGGTTCTTTCAGGGCCTAAGTTCAGAGAATCGTGAAACAGGTTGGGTTGG
Source organism: Piaya cayana (assembly GCA_013389865.1). NCBI lineage: Eukaryota > Metazoa > Chordata > Aves > Cuculiformes > Coccyzidae > Piaya > Piaya cayana. Next base: position 17,334 of record WAAB01004506.1, on the reverse strand, counting down.
AAGGGACCTCAAAGCCCATCCAGTTCCACCTCCTGCCATGGGCAGTGTCACCTCCCACTGGATCAGGGGCTCCAAGCCTCATCCAACCTGCCCTTGAACCCCTCCAGCGATGGGGCAGCCACCACTGCTCTGGGCAACCTGCTCCAGGGCCTCCCCACCCTCTCAGCAAAACATTTCTCTCTGAGATCTCATCTCATCTCAATCTCCCCTCTTTCAGCTGCAAATTGTTCCCCCTCATCCTCTCCCTGCCCTCCCTGAGAAAGTGCCCCTCCCCAGCTCTTCTGTAGGTTCCTTTGAGTTCCAGAAAAAAACCAAAGTGCTGGAGCAAGGCCCAAGCACCCACCAACATGCCCCTTGCACTCAGCGTTATTTGTGGGACGTGATTTTTATCTCAGCAGGACAATTTGGCATCACATCTCAGAAAATCAGGCATTAGAGCTTCTTCCAAAGTAAGAGCCTCTTGTCCTGGTGAGTGCAGCTGCAAGTACCAGGCCTGGAGGGAGCCTAGTTGTGTTGGGAAGCAATACATGGGCCCAGGTCCACAACCCTGGCCAAGGCTCACAGGTTCCTCCTTTCTTTCAAGCAGCTCAGCTCCCTTCTCACTGCGGTTTGGCAGAGGCGTTTCCAGCTTGGTCAGAAACTGGTCACATAACCACTTCAGAGCTGTTGTTATTGCCACCAGAGTTGGATTCGACTCCTTCCATGAGGACACCTATGGGATGAGGGTTAAAAAGGTGAAATGCTGGGTCCTGCACTTGGGGCACAACAACCCTGAGCAGATACAGACTAGGAGAAGTCTGGCTGGAAACTGCCTGGAGGAGAAGNGACAGGATGAGAGGGAATGGCCTCAAGTTCCACCAGGTGAGGTTCAGGATGGACAGTAGGAAAAAATTTTCATGGAAAGGGTCATTGGGTACTGGAACAGAGCTCTTGTCCCTGCCTGTGCACAGAGCTGCTAGAACACTTGCTCAGAGCCAGCAGATGCAAGAGCCTGGAAATTTGCAGCCAAGCTTTTCACTGAAATGGACTCAGAAAAGCCCTCAGCTTTTTATTTTGCAACCTCCTCTGAACCTGGGGTAATTGCAAGGTGTCTGAAGACCCTCGTTGTACGGCTGCCTCATGTTTGAGGGCGATACCTCTCCTTGAATTCATCCTAAAAAAAGGACAGAACTCCTCACACCGGTCAAACTTTGTTTACATCTCCTGCAGCGCCTGCCAGCATTCTGCCACCTCTTCAGAAGCCACAGATGCATCAAGCTGGGGAGCCCACGATAAGTCAAGCTGCTCTCATTTATAACAGATTCAAACAGATAATGCAATCTCAAAACCGAGAGACCTTTATCACCACAGCAGCAAGCTCACCTTGGATGAATCACGGTGAGTAATGTTTTCGAGCACCTTTCCATGCCCAGCTGGCTTTAACACGTCAGCCGCTGCAGCACAAGCTGCTCCAGGCTTATGTTACAGCTCAAGGGACCCAGCGCATCAGGTAGAAAATGTCTATTTATAGGGAAAGGTAGAGCCAATATCTTCTGGAACCCGTGAATGGACGTATTATAATCACCCCGACCACAGGAGAGAAAAACAGCCATGAAAATACCGCTGGTAAATGAAAAAATAGAATGACTGCCAGGCAGTCAGCACCTGGAAAGAGTTTACAGAGCCAGGCAGAGAATTATATACCTCAGGAGCGGGATTAAGTGGTAGATAAGAGATAGTCGGAGCACCGAGAGGGGGGGAAAAGGGGGGAATGACAGGTCACTTTTCCAGATGAGGAAACGTGTGGCATCCATCACTGAGATGCAGCGAGAGGGAGAGCTAGAAATGGCACAGCAGAGCTCAGGCAGACCATTCCCAGAGGATCCTGCCCAAGCCCGAAACGCCGCTTCAAAAAAATAAACTGTTAAAAGAAAACCACACCGTGCACCCAGGAAATTTCTCTTCTGCTGAGAGACATTTGCTAGCGAAGAAAACCCAAAGTGTTTTCTTTAAACACACCTCCACTTCCCTGGCTTCTGCAATAGGAGTGATCGGATTTAGGCAGCAGCAGCTTAAGATGAAAGGGGGGAAAGGTCTGGTCCAGGTGGCCCAGATTTGAGAATCAGGCTTGATCAAAGGGCACGGGAACAGCAAGATTACACTTTGCAGTAGGATTGTCTCCCCCTTTTTCCTTCCAGCTCCTAAAGGCATGGAGAAAACACAAGCTGGAGCTCCGAATTTTCACATCACCTAGGAGACAGCACTGGTGGCAGGAAATCCTCACAGCAGCCCAGAAAAATAGGGTGTGGGCGAGTGTGTGTGTCTCTATCTTTCAAGGACCGTTCAAAACAACCTGCCTTCCCTTACCTGTTTGCTCCCCAGGTAGAAGAGCCGAAGGATAAGTTAAGGCGGCCTTGGCAGAAAATATCCAAGCAACAATATGGAATTTCAAGAATCCTACAGGGATGAATTTTTATGCGAATTTTTTTTTTTTTTTCTAGTCTGGAGCAAAGGGTTCTGCAAAGAAAACTGCTCCGAGACAGCCAGGTTAGCAGCTTCAGAGGAAAAAAATATCCTCTCGGTATACAAGCCCACGGCTCGCTGTAAGCTTTCATCCTTTCTTGCTTACAGAGCCCTCGCTGCTTCCCTTTCACTGGGAATCTGTTACCCCGTCCAATTTAAGAGGAGCGTTTTGTAATATTTTAACTTGGCAACAACCCAAAACTTAACTAAGTTTTTAAGGCTTGTGGATTTTATGGCTGGAAGTTGTCTGCAACAGCGTGCAGATTGGAAATGAGCAGCAAGGATGCCAGAGATCTTTCTGATCTGGAGCAGCTGCTCTTTGAGGATTTAAAGAGAAAAAAAAAAAAAAAAACAACAAACCCAAAGCACCTGGTTGCTTGTTACACAAAGAGTTTGGGTTGTTTGCAAACTGTTCCTTCCAGCACCTGAAAGCAAGCAAGCTGATCAGAAAGCAATGAAGCATAGAATCATAGAATCACCAGGTTGGAAGAGACCCACTGGATCATCAAGTCCAACCAATGGAGCATCTATAACCCTGCAGCACTCAATTGAGCTTATAAATTCAGTTTGGACTGGTTTTAATCAGCAAAGGGATTAAGCTTTGCTGATTTGAGCTGGCTTCTCCCTCTTCTCCACACATGATCCTGGAGCAGGGATCACGCAGCGAGAGGGTTGGTTCTACCACACACATCATCCTGGGTAACCCAGGGCTGCGATGAAATGAAAGGACTCAGCATCCCTAGTATCTTGAGCTTATACCCACACTCATCTTCCCATTACTTTTAGTCCCTGAATACACTATAACAAGGCCAAATGCCGCGTCCTGCACTTGGGACACAACAACCCTGAGCAGATACAGACTAGGAGAAGTCTGGCTGGAAACTGCCTGGAGGAGAGGGACCTGGGGGGGTTGGTTGAACAGGAGCCAGCAGTGGCCCAGGTGGCCAAGAAGGCCAATGGCATCTTGGCTTGGATCAGACATGGTGTGACCAGCAGGGCCAGGGAGGTTCTTCTCTTCTGCACTCGGCACTGGTGTAGACTGCTCCTCAAATCCTGAGGTCAGTTGTGGGCC
>WAAB01004506.1:0-13651 GCA_013389865.1 Piaya cayana | reverse complement strand
AACCTGGTGATTCTCTGATTCTATTAAGACATCCTGTTATAAATATTCCACAAGAATGAGCTTACCTGGCCTTGGGACACAGACAAGTATCCTCATGCTCTCTCTCACTTACTTGAGAGAAAGAAATGCAACACTTGAATAGAGGGTTAGAGAACGCCTCACTCATCATCTGCTCATCTCCACCCCTGCTCCAAGAAGCTACAGCACCGAGCTCTTCAAAATATTTTTAAGTGATGGTTTTATGAAGATAGATACATGTTTTGGATTCTTTTTTCCCCGCTACCCCTAGTGATAGATCAATCCAGCATTTAGGGAAAAGCCTAGTTTCAATTTACTGCTCCAGCCCACACCTTCTCCCCAGCCCTGAGGAGCTGCTACAGCCCCAGCACCTCCATCCAGCGAGGCCCTTCCTACCTCCTACTTCACCAAGGTGTTGCGAGTGTCAGATATATTTAAGAGCATGAAGCATTTGGATACTATGGAAACCAGGGCAAGAGGAAAACCAAAAATAGATGGAAGACGCAAGCTGTTGAAAAAGTCTGGAAAAAAGTCTTGCTGAGGAAGGCTCCGCTTGCTGCGGCTGAGCCCAAAGTGGGATCTGTTCAGAGCTCAAGCGTGAAGCGTCCTCTCTCCGCTCTTGCCATAGCTTGTCATTTCTCTCTGTTGCAAGGAAAGGATTATTCTTTGCCCTCCTTTACTTACCCCTCTGTTTAATAGGCTGCCTAATCAGCAGCTCCTTCAAACGATCCACGTTCGAGCCTGCCCTTTCCCATAACCTGGAGCAGAACCACTTCCATAGAGTGGGATTATTTGGAATGTGCCATGAGGATAAACACTACAGGGCACTCTCCTTCCGAAAGGGAGATCCACCAGCCCAAACCCATGAGTCGAGGTGCCAGCCCGTGAAGCGCTGCGACTCTCCTTTTTATAATGCCAACACATTTATTGTGCATATTCACCCCCCTACAGACAAACCAGGCGCTGAGGTATAATAATAATAATAATCCCTTTCTTCACTCAAAAAAACCACCAAACAGCCCTCACCGGCACAGAAAGTACTGGAAATAGCAAGAACGACGTGGAGGAAACGCAGGGGATGGCAATATAAGGTATAGAAACCACCTGACTGAAGAGACAACCCAGGGAAAGGCAATTCCAGAGGTAGAGCAGTTAAAGCACCTCACATAGCAGACTGAGGCCAGGCTGGGGTCCTGTCCCTCACCTGCAGAATCATCTTCAGAGCAGACCTGCTGCTGTCTCACTTGCCAGCACTGTCTCTAGTTCCAGGTGCTCCTTATGAGCTCGAAAGCAGAAGAGTCTCTGTTTTTTTCAGCACGACCACCACCTGAGTGAGGAAACACCACCAAGGTGAGGAGAAGGCTCCAGGTGACGATCCTTGGCTTTGTAGACGTCCGTGCACTTAAAGGAAAGGAAATCAGATTGAAGGTGTCCAAAATGTTTCAGTTTAGTTTCTTGACTGCAGCATCAATCTCGGGAATCACCTCCTTCAGCTGGCTCCACTGTTCTGCAGACAAGGCAATCCCTACAACGGCAAAAGGAGAGGGGTCAGAGGAGGCAAGAGGGAAGCGTCAAGGAGCACACCAGATTGGCTTGTTCAGACCAGCTACAGAAGGGAAAGATGGAACGTGAGGCAGAGGCACAGACCAGGAACAGGAGCAGCTTTCTAAGCACGGCAGTCGTGCCAGCACTTCAGCATCCAGATCAAGTGCTCAGTCCTATCACAGAAGCACCATAGAAGCATGGAATGGGTTGGGTTGGAAGGAACCTTAAAGCGCACCCAGTTCCATNTTCCTGGAGCCCCTTTCAGGGCTGCAAGCACATCATATAAGAACATAAACTCAAATTGCCCTTCTAGATTCCCACAACCCTTTATAGCCTGTTCCTTAGTACAAATTCCCACCCACGTGAGCTAGGAAGAGATTCTAGGAGCACCTACGTCCACACAGCTGCTAGTTAGGACACGGGGCTTTCAGCTGCCCCAAGGAGATGATGCCAACTCTAGCTCTATTTAAAAACACTGCTGCTAAATAGAAATCGGTGGTAAGATTTCATCACTAGAGAAGAACCGGCTTCATTTTAGATCCAGCACATACAAGGTCTCGATGTCCTGTCCCTCTTCCTTACAAAACAAACACGGCAGTGGAATCGCTGTGTAGGTTCCAGCCAGATGTTGTCAACTTGTTCCCTTTGGCGAGAACCACATTAAAGAACAAGGGCCCGAGCTTTATTAAATTCTCTAGATAAAGATCAGGGGCCAAGAACTCCCGAGAAGAACAGCAGAGGAAGTATTTAAATGAAGAAAAAAAAATTTATTTGCGATCTCTGTTTTAACTGACAGATCTTGTGGCTCATATTGCGGGTGTGCTTTTTCCAGCCTGGAAGGAGTCCACGCTGTTCCTTTCTCTCTTTGCACCCGAAGGCACAGAAAAGCTTGAGGGTTTTGCTTCCCGTTTTCATTACAGGGTACAGAGCTCCCTCTAAGCAAGTAATTTGTACTTATAACTTCGCGGAAGGAAATGAATTTTTGGAAGGAAAACCACGCTTAGTAGTTACGAAGCAAACCAAGCCGAAACAAATCCCTCTGCCCTAACAACAAAACCTACAGCAAGGACCGAAAGGTTCCTCAGAAAAATGCACATTAACTGAGTCTTTGCTGGGCATGAGAACGAGGGGAAATAGTTTTGAGCTGAAAGAGAAGAGACTGAGATGAGATCTTAGGGAGAAATGTTTCACTGTGAGGGTGGGGAGGCCCTGGCCCAGGTTGCCCAGAGCAGTGGTGGCTGCCCCATCCCTGGAGGGGTTGAAGACCAGGTTGGATGGGGTTTGGAGGCCCTGATGCAGTGAGAGGTGTCCCTGCCCATGATGGGATGGAAATGGATGAGCTTTGAGGTCCCTTCAAGCATTCTATGATACCACAGATCCAGATCTCACTGGTGGCTCACGCTCATTCTTTGTGCTTTTCTCCAGTAACTGCCACCCAGGCTGAGACTGTGCCAAGACCTCCCATGCGGTTGTACCTTTCCTCCCTGGTTTGAGGTCACCTTCCTTGTCCGTGTAGAACTCCCTGATGTCCACGAGCACCTTCCCCTTGAATGACGACACTCTGACGTAACGCATCTTCCCAATCTGCGGAGACGCAGAGCCCACGTTAAATCCAGCCCCGCAGCAAAGCTGCACGCCACAAGAAGGATGTTGAGGTGCTGGAGCGAGTCCAGAGAAGAGAAACAAAGCTGGGGAAGGGGCTGGAGAAGAAGAGGAGCAGCTGAGAGAGCTGGGGGTGTTTATTGTGGAGAAGAGGAGGCTGAGGGGAGACCTCATTGCTCTCTGCAACTCCCTGAGAGGTTGTGGAGAGGAGGGAGCTGAGAGGTGTTCAGGAACATGTTTTAATGTTTGATAGGAATGGTTGGACTCGATGATCCAGTAGATCTTTTCTAACTTGCTGATTCTATGAGAAATGCTGAGTTTTTTAAAGAGCTGCATTGAGAGAAGGAAGATGTGTTCCTGAGCAGATCCTCACTCTCCATACCTGGAACATGTCCTCCTCTTCTCTGCCTTGTCCTGGAGATTCTTCTGTCGCCTTCGAAGTTTTGGCGTCTGTTTTCAGTCTTTTCTCTGACTTGGAGGCCCTTTCTTTCTTTCTTTTCTAGAAGAAGAGACCAGCAGCATGAGCAGCCCAGGAGGGAGATGGAGGCCTTGGGCTGGGGAGGAGAGCAGCCTCCTCACCCCAGAACCACCGACCCACTCTCCCTTCTCTCCGGACCAGGACTCGCCTTGGCCTCCACCACCTCCTCCTCCGGGCTGTTATCCGAGCTGCTCGAGTCCTTGGAGTTGGGCATCCTATGGGAAGAGCAGGGCAGCAGCAACAGTGAGGCTGGGGGAGCTGGAGGAGAGGGAAAGGGGAAAAGGAGAGGAGCATGGAGGGCAACAGGGGCAAAGGAAAGGGGCACAGGGGGGCAAAAGGGTCAAAAAAGGCAAAGGGTGAGGGCAGGCAGGCAAAGGAATGAGGCTTGGGAAGGGAGAAGGTAAAGGAAAGGGGCACAGGGGCAGAGGAAAGGGACAGGGGGCAAAAGAGGTAAAGGAAAGGGGTGGAGAGGAGCCAAAGGGGGCACAAAGGAAAGGTGCAGGGGGCAAAAGGGGCAGAGAAAAGGGGCAAAAGGATAGAAGAGGTCGAGGAAAGGGGCAGGGGGCAAAAGAGGTAAAGGAAAGGGGGGGAGAGGAGCCAAAGGGGGCACAAAGGAAAGGTGCAGGGGGCAAAAGAGGCAGAGAAAAGGCACAAAAGGACAGAAGAGGCAAAGGAAAGGGGGAAGAGGGCAAAGGAAAAAGGGTTGGGAAGGGAAGGGAAAAAGGAAAGGGGCACAGGGGGCAAAGGGAAGAGGCACAGAGGGGAAAAAAAGGGGGAAAGGAGAGGTTGCAGAGGAGCAAAAAGGCAAAGGAAAGGTGCAGGGGGCAAAAGGGGAGGAGAACAGGGGCAAAAGGACAAAAGAGGCAAAGGAAAAGGGGGGAAGGAGGCAAAGGGAAGAGGGGTGGGAGGGGAAGACACGAAGAAAATGGGTGCAGAGGGCAAAGAAAAGGGGGGAGGTGGGCAGAGAAAAGGGACAAGGGGACAGAAGAGCCAAAGGAAAGGGGCAAAGGGACAGAAGAGGCAAAGGAAAGTGGGAAGGAGGCAAAGGAAAGAGGAGTGGAAAGGCAAGAGGCAAAGAAAAGGGGTGCAGAGGGCGAAGGAAAGGGACAAGGGGCAAACGAAAGAGGCAGAGAGGTAAACGAAAGGGGCCAGGGGGGCTATAGGGGCACGGGGCAGCCGCACTTGTCCGAACACAGCGACTGCAGCGCCGCCGCCCGCGGCCAATCCCGCCTCTCAAGCCCCTCTTGGCCACGGCCCCTTCCCGCCCTCCGGCTGTTGATACGCTCCGCCCCTCATTAGCCACGCCCCTCCCACAATCGGTCGATGGCCACGCCCCCTCAATGCACTCGGCCAATAGCTGCTCTTCACAGCTCCCTAGCCACGCCCCTGAGTACTGGTCACGCCCCCCGACCAATGGCTGTGCTCCGCCTCCCCCTTAGCCACGCCCCCGTCCCGCCCTCAGCCAATGGGTGAGCTCCGTCCCCTCTTAGCCACGCCCCCTCCCGGTGCGCGCCAGGCTGATGATCTGAGGGCTGGAGAACCTCCTGTACGAGGCCAGGCTGAGGGAGTTGGGGGTGTTCAGCCTGGAGAAGAGAAGGATTCAGGGAGACCATAGAGCAGCTTCCAGTGCTGAAAGGGCCTCCAGGAAAGCTGGGGAGGGGCTCGTGATCAGGGAGGNGGTTGCCCAGAGCAGTGGTGGCTGCCCCATCCCTGGAGGGGTTCAAGGTCAGGTTGGATGGGGCTTGGAGCCCCTGATCCAGTGGGAGAGTGGAACTTGATGTGTTTTGAGGTTCTTTCCAACCCAAACCGTTCCACGATTCTGTTCAGGAACTCATTTACCGGGGACAGAGGTGCAACATCAACCACTGGCACCCACCGCAGCCAACAAGGCTCTCATCATGTCCAAGCCACCTCACACAAAAACTGTACTTGCTTCAAACCAGCATGAGCCCTTCGAGTAAATTAGGTTTCACTCACCTCAAGGTGCTGAAATCTTGCTCAGGGACCCTATATCTTACCTATCTATCCCTCTACTTCAGTTTTGACTATGTAGAAGGGATGATGCACATTCTCCCTTTTTTGCTGGGGTCTCTTCCTTTAAATAATCATAGAACCATAGAATCACCAAGTTGGAAGAGACCCACCAGATCATCGAGTCCAACCATTCCCATCAGTCACTAAACCATGTCCCTCGTCCATCCGTCCCTAATGCAAGGAGATTCCCGTTTTCTGAGCTTCCAGCAACAAAGAGGTGTCCAAGAAACCCGCTCATCAAACCTCCTCACCCAGTTTATTTTTCCAAGGGAAAACAAATAAGGAAATGAAAAATGTTAAAATACTTACATATTATTACATTTATCGTCAGGGAAAAAAAAAGGTAAATCAACTGCATTGAATTTTCTATTAGTTTTTAAATATTCACCTCAATATACATAAGAGATAAATAATTAGGTTTACATTGCCAGATAAATCAACTCTTTTTTCCTGAGCTGTAAATATTCCAGATTACAACCTCGAAGTTGCCATCCAATAACTATAAAGGGAAATCAAACAGATCCAAGGGAGAAGGTGGGAGCCCACATTTGAGTACCCAGAGCCCAAATTTACTTGGACAGACAGTAGCACCTCATCATTTCCAATTGGGAAGTCAAGACTGAACGGCTCTGAAATAGAAAACCCAGCTTGGCCACAAGGTGCAGAAGCTCTGGATTTTGGCTTGTGTTATAATATGAGAGCGTGTGACTTCAAACTAAACCAACCAACCAAGCCCTACAGCAATTTTGGGGTTATTCATGGTTTGAAACATCTGAAAAGATCATGGAGGTTCCTCCAGCCACGGCCAGTGGGCACCTGGCTCCTTTTTGGCTGCAGAGTCCTTCCTCTTCACACTGAGTAACACTCCTATTGCACAGTAGCAGTGATTTTGTAACAACAAACCAGCTTCTGGTATTCGGGAGATCAACTACAACCGCCAAACTACTTGCCTACAATTCCCACTAGGGCCTGTGTGGGTGCGAGTGGACAAAACAGGCAGCTTCAGTGCTGAAATCCTGTTGGAAAAGCAGATTTCTGTGCGCTGCAGTCTCTGACAGCACCAGGACAATGTGTCGAGTCAGAGAGACAGCAAAGAGAATTGTTTTGTGGCTCAAAGTACGCTCACCCCTCATGTCTATGTGGACATTGTGCTTCTTTCCCAGCCAGGAAAGCTCCTGATACAAAAAAACCCAGGTGAAAATAGGGGCAAGAAGAAAGAGCGACACAGAGCTCTTCTTCAGTGTTGTGGAGAACTTTTATTTTATCAGAACTGTTGGATTCCTGCCTTTGCGTGTTGTGTTGGTAACAGAACCGAGCAGCTTCGCCGCAGTGCAGATCGGCACCGTGGTTCTTGTTTTCAAGAGAAGAGCAGGGGCCTAGTTAGGAGCTTCTCCGTCAACTTCTCAAAGGAAACAGCAACGTGGGAACCGAGTTGAGTCCTGGGATGAGCACTCTGCTCCAGCTATGCTACAGTTGGACTTGGGAGTATCTCAGATTTGAGTTTATCATGTTTTGATTGAAAGCACAAACCCTTCTCTGTAGCAGAATTTACTGCCAGGGAGAGAGACGCAAAAGGCAGCCAAGCAGAGGACAAATCACCCTCGCATGGGAGAGCATCAATTCTCCTTATTTGCCTCTACCCACCTTTCTTTTAAACGGCTGCCACCAGCTCCCAGCGCCGCATCCAAAGCGTGAGCTGTTTATTTTTGAGACAAAGAGCTAAATAGTTTGCTTTAACGCTGCAACCTTGGAAAGGACAGAGCTGTAAACACATCAGGGGTGCCTGGGTGGACATTTCTGACTCTGAACTTTGAGCTTCTCTGGTGTATCGAAGCCTGACAGTCTCCCCTGCATGGGAGAACGTGTCGGCCCTGTTCTGTTCTCTCTTGCCCACTACTTGCAGATTTTATATGCGTCAAGTCAGGCTGCAGCAGGATTGCCAATAACTGTGGGTTTGCTATTTGTCTCGGTGCAGTAACGGAGCTTCACTAACCTAGATTGGAGGGAACACCCCCTCTCCAAGCACAATGCAGCTGAATGATGCAGCTGGAGGCCTCTGAAACGACTTGCAGATATTCAGAATCTAGAGAAGTTCTTCAGATCGCCCCTGTACCACGCGTGTTCTGATCCTACACAGCCCAGAGCACAGAAAACACATGTAGGCTCTAAAGGCAGAGCATGAAAACCAGTGAAAAACAATCCAAGTTCGTCTTCCAGCCACTCCGATCATTACAAAGTCATCTGGTAGAGGAGTGTCTCAAATACGTCATGCATGTACAGAGTATTTTTTTTTTAAATAATCACTCAAAAGATCAGAAAAAATGTAAGTCTCCCTGTAGGGTTGGCATTTCAGGAGTGCTTGGTTCCACCTGCTGATACTACAGGGAGCCCCTGGCATCAAGCACGCTCTCCTGGAAAAGAAAAAGACCCTTTAAAGAACAAGCTGCTACGCGTTTTCAGTAGCAGAAAGCACACAGCCTGGGGTAAGGGTACTCCAAGAAGGAGCCTAGCGGGAAACAAGAGAGAGAGAGAGAGGGATGGAAATCAGTGCTTGCTTTGGTCCTCATCCAAAGGACAAGGACAGAAAAGGAGGGGTGGCAGCCAGCGCAGAGCAGCTGTGGTGCAGACAAGGCTGCACGGCTTGAGATTTCCTTGTATACAGAACAGGGCATGCCCTCATTCGCACCCCACAAGAGCTTTTCAGCCTCTGGAGAAGATGCTATTTGAAATATAACCAGTCATTTAAAAAAAAAAAACCCAACAGGTAGTCACCGTGGCTTGTGAGGAGATCTCATGTGCATAGAATAAATTACAGAGAAGACTCGGGCACTGCTGAGTGGCAGGACATCTTCCAGAACTACAACTAGGCCCTCTAGGCAGGAATGTGATGTATTTTCCAGAAGAACTCGAGGGTAGACAAAGTTCAACGCTACCCAGTGAGGGCGTTCAGCTCTCAGAAAGTGGCGATAAGTATCCTGCTCACCTTGGATGGTGGAATTTAGGAAAGACTTAAGATGGTGACAACACTCCAGCCACTGGCTATCTGGCCCTCTTGATCTTTGCACAGCACTGGCAACTGGTTTGGGACAAGTACATAGCTTCCCCTATCCAGAAATATCTAAAAATAAGGTTTGCTCAAGGGTAAAAGTAATAGAGTGCGTGTCCTCCAAGATACTCTCGACTAGGAACAGTTCTAGAAACAGCCACGTTGAAAATGACATTCGTAAAACTTCCATTATTGGTTTCGTTTTGCTTTTTTAATGGCTAAGTGACCTGCCTCCCTCCATACACGCCGGGGGCAGCACATCTAAAGGGACAGCAACAAGCACTTTGGGAACTTGCTCATACGTGCAGGCCGGGAACAGTGTTACCAGAATGAACAGAGCTGCAAAATGAGACCCTGAGATGCAGGTGAACGTGGGAAAACACCCCCAAATCCAGAACCCATCCATCTGGAAATGTAAACTGAGGAAGGAAGATTAAGGGGATTACAGACCAGGAGCTGGGCTGCTCTCGCTATTAATTTTAAATATGTGGAGCAGCATGGAACTCAATCCTGCAGCAGCGCGGACTGTAAAACCCTTAAAACCAAGCAAGAGGACAGAGTGGCGGCAGCCGCGAACTGTTCAAGGAGCAGAAATTCTTAAGAGAAATCAAGAAAAACAGCAAAACGCATCCTCCAACAGAGACAGGGGAGAGAACCTGCCCTGGTGAGAACCCCTAACGCGAGGAACCCGTGTTAACGAGCCTTCCTCATTCTGTCAATAACAGTCGAGATGGTTTAGAGTGCAGCTCCTAAAAGGGAACGAGTTATTGCACAGTCTAAACGAAACGCAAGATGCTTTGCTCCAGACACTGCTTGCTCAGCACACCTTCCTCAAGCCAGGCAGGGAGCTCAAGGAAGAGGTGTCGTAAGGAAACATGCTCTTAGGACTCTCTTTAATTTGCGTGTGCGCTTTTTTTTTTGCTTTTAAACAACTGCTCTGAGTCCTCCTTTGCAGAGAGAACCCATCACTCTACTCTGTAGCTTCAGTTTCCAAGTATGGCACGTGTCCACGAAGGTGCTGGACTGGATTTTACGCTCAACAGAAGCTGCTCAGAATCAGCCGTTCAGTTTTTGAACAACCTGCAGGAATTACGGAAGTCTCTGAGCCTCTCCCTCGCCAAAAAAAGCAAAGGAAAACAAACGTGGCGCAAGTCAGGGGAAGAAGGTGAAGAAAAGCACTTAAAAGGTGCACAAGAGTTAAAATCTCGTGTTCTTTCTGCCTTCCTCTGAGTGGCAAAGAGAAGAGAGAGGAAGAAAAACAGCAGGATTCAATGGAAGGCAGAAGGTTCCTGATGGGCTCACCGATGGCTCAGTGCTGCTGTACGGGTGACGACTCGTTGCTTCACTGCTGCTTGGGTTTAAGAGAGAATCTCTGTATCATCCTGTAAAGGAGACCAAAGTTCTGCAGAGAGAAGGAAAATAAGAAACTGTAAGTCCTTATAAACTCTAATAAAATGACTATGTTCTACACAGAGACAAAACTGACTGGAAGGCTTAAAACAACCCTAATGTGCAAATGCAAAATCTCACATGGTTCCCTTTTGTTCAAGTTCCTCAGAGAACCCAGCCAGGATCAGAAACCTCGCTCACAGTGGCTTTAATACTTAAAACCAAACCCTAAAGATGCGTTTCTAAGCCGCATCCCAAGCTGACACACCAGAAGGATCTCCTCACACCCCCAACTTATGTAACAAGCTGCAAACCTTTAGCGTTAACCGGCAGATTTTAGTCACCTTGAGAAGTTTCAGCCTGAAGACGTTTAAATGCCAAAACAGCCTAACAAGTGAGTTATGGAGATCCTTGACCAAGAGAAGGAGCTCTATAAAACGCAGTTTTGCACTAGAATGGCAAGAGATTGCCCTCAGCACAGCCAACTGAGGTACCCAAACATTCACCTCAGAACCAGCTATTTTCAATGNGGTCCAAACCATTCCCCCTTGTCCTATCTCTGCACTCCCCAATTACAACCCCCTCCCAGTTTTCCCAGAGCCCCTTTCAGGACTGGAAGCTGCTCTAAGGTCTCCTCAGACCCTTCTCTTCTCCAGGCTGAACAAGCCCAACTCTCTGTGTTCCCCCTTCTACCTTCAATCTATACATGCACGATGCTGCAGCCTTTGGATTGCAAGCACAGCACGGGTTCTTCAAAAAACACATCAACAAAGGGGAGAAACACACAGTGAAATATCTGAACTGACTTTAGAAGGTGTAAAATAACCCTCTGTTCTCTGAACTAACCAGAAAATAATTGTGGATTACGGGTTAACAGTCAGAAATGCCACCCTCACAGCAAAACATTTCTCCCTAAGAGCTCCTCTCCATCTCTCCTCTTTCAGCTGAAAACCGTTCCCCTCTTCCCCTCCCTGCTCACAAGCCCCTCCCCAGCCTTCCTGGAGCCCCTTTCAGCACTGGAAGCTGCTCCAAGCTCTCACACGATGATGACTACTTTAAAAAGTGGGATGGGATTATTGTTCCAGCTGGGACTGAGAGTCCCGGTTACCGCTGCTAATGTGATTTATAAGGAAAATAACGCATCTGCCTCCTGCTTCTCTTCTCTTACCTGCACTGCAACATAGGCCACGCCAAGGTAGGCTGCGATACACACCGCCAGGAGCAGGTCGAAGATGGCTGGCTTGACCCTGCAGTCAAGAAAAAAAAAACCTCATGAAATCGCTGCAGCAGGAATTACTACAGAGAGAACAACAGCCTAACATGCCCACGGGAACTCCGTACCTGTACGCGTTCATCACCTGTTTCAGCTGGTCATAGAAAACAAACTCGGGGTCCCTGTGGAAAGAAGAAACTCTTCAGGATGCGTTACAGTTCCTGACACCGCGGTGCGGACAGCCCAGACCTCTGCTCGCAAGGAGCTCATCCAAGCAGAGACAGGGAAGCACGACCCCCTTGCCTATCAGTTTTGAATTGATTTTAGTTGTCAAGTCTTCCTTTCCTACAATCAGGATACGATTCAGAGCACACTCTGCTCGGCTGTCTCAGAGGAGGCAAACGGAAGATTGCTCACTGCTCTCATTAAACCGCTTCAACCCAAGCAGGTTGGGATGGAAACTGCCTTTTTGCAATTAAAGAAAGCTTTCTAGGGGACCTGAGTCTTTTCCTGCATTCAGAGAGAAGCAGCGCTCAAGAGTGGGAAGGGTGGAACGAAAACAGTGAACAAACAAGCTCTGCAGACAGAGGTTGTCGCTGCTGGGAGCCGTTAGTGTGCTGCGAGGAATGATAAAGAGCTTTCTGTGAGAGAACAGAGAGTACGAACCAAAACTGACAGGAGAGCAGAGAAGAGCAATCACTTCGAGCTCTGTGCCAAAACAGCCAGAGAAGCTGCAGCTCAGAGACAAAATTCATTGAAGGGGGAAGCCGGTTTGCACGCCCTGGCTGGTTCTTTCAGCTCCTTCCTCACCGTTTGTCTGCCTTTACGTGATGCTGTTTGACATCCTTCAGGTAGCGCCCCATGTAATATTCTAAGGTGTTGAGGAAGGTGCTGTCCTTATCGATCAGCTGGGCGGCCCGGGGCTGACTGCTCAGCCAGTCCATCACCGATTCCAGCTGCTCCTCCTGGATCTGCTGCAGGAACACACCACGGAATAAAGGGAGTCAACCACATGCACGCTGAGACCAGACCTCTCTCCCAGACTCTCGATTCCTCCTTCCCACAGGTTATAAAAATGCACTGCGCTCACCATCTGATCCGTGAAGATCTGCAGATCTGCGGGCGCTCCCTGCAAGTTAAAAAAAAACAAGCCAGGGTGTTGGTGAGAGCAAGCTGAGTTGAGAAGGATAAATCTGGCTAGGACAGCGCCACAGGCAGCTCTTACCTTGTCTGTGAGGTTGTAGATGACCCTTGTCAAAGCCTCAGCGATGATCCTAGTGTTCCTGGTTAGTGCCTTAGTGTCTATTCGTGCCCTAAAGCAAAAAAAAGAGGATTATGGACTTGTCTATGGGATTGGCTTCTTCTAGAAGCTATCCTCTTCCACTCTATCAAGCACGAGCCTGAATCCAGAGCCCAGTTCCCAGTGTTTTTTCCCCAAGCGATCCCGAGGCCAATTTCAGTTTACGGGTTGGATCTCCACTGCAACCTTCTCCAAGGCTTCTAACCTCCTATCCATGATGCTGTTGCGCAGGCTGTCCCGGTGGCTCTCCAGATGGGAGATGGTGAAGGCCGGCAGGCGTCGGATGGCGAAACGCTCGTGCTCCCACGCCAGCATGTCCTCAGCCAAGTTTATCTTCTTGTGCACCATGGAAAACTTCACCTCTGGGAACTGGCTGGCAATGACCTGAGGGGAAAGACAAACCATCCAGGGCATCATGCTGCCCACCGCATAACCCCATCCACCTAGACTTGATTTCTTTTGTGTTCTGGAAGGCAAAACTACCTCCCCTTTAAGGTGCAGTTAAAAAGCTGATTTGATGCCAAAAAAAAGCTGTTTAAATGTCACTACAGGACAGTTTTTGCAAGCAACAAACCATAAAGAGGTGCAGCAGAAGATGCAGCAGCTCTCGGCTGCTTCATTCAGGACTGCCAAGAGGATTTATCTGCCCTTCAAATCAAGTGGCTGCAACCAACGCATGAAAAACGTCAATGACTCGTCCTTTCTTTATGTCTTCTCTCCTCTCTTGGGAGAGCTGCAGCTCCCCACAGTTAAGTCCCAAGTTCCCATCTACCTAAAATGATCTTCATTTACCATCTCCAGTTCTTTCAGAAACGCGTGCTGCAAGGTCCCCTCCTTGGGAGGCTTTGAGACGTGGAGATGGAGGCTGTTGCCTCGGCCTAGAGTATCGAGGCAGAGAACAAACGCTACATTGTCCTGCAGCAGGCTGGAATCTGCAACAGAAAAAAATCGAAACCTTTATGCCTACGTTTTGCACCGAGATTTTCATCCCAAAAAAAAGCAAAGCCCAGACAAGGAGATTCTCAC
>WAAB01004505.1:0-41973 GCA_013389865.1 Piaya cayana | reverse complement strand
GGGTGGGACTGGGTGGGCTTTGCTGTCCCTCGCCCCGCTCCGCTCCCGCCCCCCCAGCACTCACCGGCCATGGCGGCCCCGGCGCGCGCGGCGGCCCCGCCCGCGGGCACGGGGGGGGCGGGGCCGAGGCGGTGTCCCCGCAGCCCCGGGGGGAGACGCTGCCCTGCTCCCTGCCCTGCCCAGGCGCGCTCCAGCCCCTCAGCGTCCTTTTTACAGCGAGGGGTACCGTTTGCTCTCCCGCTGTTCCAGACCCGTGTCTGCATTTCATAGACTCCCAGAATCACAGAACGGTTTGGTTTGGGAAGGACCTCAAAGCCCATCCAGTTCCACCCCCTCCCACTGGATCAGGGGCTCCAAGCCCCATCCAGCCCGGCCTTGAACGCCTCCAGGGATGGGGCAGCCACCGCTGCTCTGGGCAACCTGGGCCAGGGCCTCTCCACCCTCACAGAAAAACATTTCATTCTAAAATCTCACCTCAATCTCTCCTCTTGCAGCTGAAAACGGTTCCCCACATCCTATCCCTGCACTCCCTGATCAAGAGCCCCTCCCCAGCTCTCCCCACAACCACCGGAGAGGTGGAGTTTGAGACAGGCCAGTCACCTGGAACCCAGAAGGCTAAAACACTGCTGGAAATGACACCTACTTTCTGTTCCCTCTTAGAAGCCACTTTATGTTTGTTTAGGTCACTCTGCCCTGTGAATATAGGAGAAAGGAAATGACTTGGATCTTGAGTGGAAGTTTGAGTGTTCATTCCTTCTTTATTGGTATCATGGAATCATAGAATTGTTTGTTTAGAAAAGACCTTTGAGATCGAAGATTCCAACCACACAAGTCCACTACTAAACCACACCCCCTAGCACCTCTGCTACCCATCTTCTAAACCCCTATTGGGATGGAGACTCCACCACTGCCCTGGGCCACCTCTGCCTGTGCCTGAGAACCCTTTCAGTGAAGAAATTTTCCCCAATACCCAATCTGAACCTCCTCTGGTGCAACTTAAGGCCATTCCCTCTCATCCTAAGTCACTACTGAGAACCAGAAACTGCCCGTCATCAGCCAGAAATACAGCTTGAGTAGCTTTAATTTTGATCTGCAATTTGTAATTGCAACTACTTGATATCAGCTTGGACTGCAGAACTTGAAGCCCAACATGTTTCACATATCAGGTCCAGAGTGTCGTAACTGAGCTCTGAAAAGATCATGGAATCATAGAACGGGTTCGGTTGGAAGGGACCTCAAAGCCCATCCAGGTCCATCCCCCTGCCATGGGCAGGGACACCTCCCACCGGATCAGGGTGATGAAAGCACCATCCAATCTGGTCTTGAACCCCTCCAGGGATGGGGCAGCCACCACTGCTCTGGGCAACCTGGGCCAGGGCCTCCCCACCCTCACAGCAAAACATTTCTTGCTAAGATCTGGAGTCCTCAGCACAGGAAGGACATGGAGATGTTGGAGCCAGTCCAGAGGAGGCTGCAAAAATGATCTGAGGGCTGGTGCACCTGCCTTCTGAAGAAAGGCTGACAGAGTTGGGGTTGTTCAGCCTGGAAAAGAGAAATTTCCAAGGAGACCTTATTGCAGCCTTTCAATATTTCATGAGGGTTGCAGGAATGGTGGGGAAAATCTTTTTAGCAGGCCCTGTAGGAACAGCACAAGGGACAACGATTTTAAACTAAAAGAACATTAGACTAGGCATTAGGAAGAACTTATTCATGCTGAGGGTGATGAAACACTATCCCAGGTTGCCCACAGAGGTGGTAGCTGCTGCATCCCTGGAGGTGTTCAAGGCCATGTTGGATGGGGCTTGGAGCAACCTCACCCAATGGGAGGTGTCCATGCCCATGGCACAGAGATTGGACTAGACAACCTGTAAGGGTCCCTTCCAACCCAAACCACCCTATGATTCTATGATTCTAACATCTGATCTAAATCTCCCCTCTTTCAGCTGAAAGACATTCCCCTTGTCCTATCCCTGCACTCCCTGATCAAGAGACCCTCTCCAGCTTTTCCGCAGCCCCTTTCAGAAGTCTCCCTGGAGCCCTCTCTCTTTCCCAGGCTGAACAACCCCAACTGTCTCAGCCTGTCCTGGGATGGGAGGTGCTCCAGCTCTCAGATCATCTCTGTGGCCTCTTCTGGACTCATACCAACATGTTGTTATGCAGTTCGTATTTCCTCTTGTGCCACAGCACTTCTCACATTTCTTTAAATGCATCTGCAGTGTGTAAGGCCGATGTGACTCATGATTATCCAAGTCCAAGCAGTGGGGACAACTTCTCTCAGTCAAAGAAAATCTTGCACTGAAACGTTTACTTGTTCTCTTCTCTCAAGCAGTTAGTGACAGAATATGAGGAAATGGCCTTAAGTTCTGCAAGGGGAGGTTTAAACTGAATATTTACTGAAAGACTGCTGAAGCACTGGCAGAGGCTGCCCAGGGAGGGTGTGGTGTCTCCATCCATGGAGGGGTTCAGACAACATGTAGATGTGGCACTTCAGGACATGGTTTAAACCCTGGAGGGATTTAAGGGATGGGTGGATGAGGTGCAGAGGGACATGGTTTAGTGACTGATAGGAACGGTTAGACTCGATGATCCAGTGGGTCTCTTCCAACCTGGTGATTCTATGATTCTATATGGTTTACTGGGCACAGTTGGACTGGATGAGCTTACAGGTCTTCTCCAACCTAAACGATTTTATGATTCTGTGATATACCAAGACTTTGTGCTTGGATACACACAGTATAGACCCATATGGCCCGGGAGTTAAAAATGAAAAAAAGAATTTGCTGGAAGTTGGCGAGTGCTGCCACTTGGTGGTCTCAGGAGAAAGAGTCATACCCAACACCACCCCGGGACGGTGCTTGGGGTGTTTCTGACTCATCCTGGGGCAGGCTTTTGGCTGGCACATTTAGCTGCATCGTCCTGAAGCTGCCTTCTGGACAGTTTCTTTCTCTGCTACTCTTGCCTTTGTTTCCAGTGGCTGGCCTTCCCTGCCAGGGTGAAATTTCTAGCCTAGCACAGCTCTCGAAAGAGAGTGATGTCTCAGCCTAGCGCCACATCACCCACCCCTGACTGCTCTGTGCCAAGGAGCTCATTGTGGAGACCTTTGGGAAGCTGTAACTGGCATGGTTATAAGCACCTCCCTTAACAAAGGAGATATCTTAAACCTCCCATGTTCCCCTTGAAAATACACTCTTTACCTCTGCACTACAAATAAAACAGCTTCTTTAGCTCTAGAACATAGAAAAAAAGTCTCATTGAAGTATTTTTAGTATTCCCAAGTGTTGTGACATGTATGGTGCACAGCCTTGAGAAGATGAACAGTGTATAAACATCCTGAGTTTGTTCCATTTGCCCTCAGGAATCCAGATCTTCTTGACAGCATGAAAATAGATTATAAAGTTATTATTCTTGTACATGAAGACTTTGATCATTCCAGTACTGAAAGGGACCCATATGAAAGCTGAAGAGGGTCTCTTTCTCAGGGAGTTCAGGGATAGGATGAGGGGGGATGATTTGAAGCTGAAAGAGGGGAGATTGAGATGAGATTTGGAATGAAATGTTTTGCTGTGAGGGTGAGGAGGCCCTGGCTCAGGCTGCCCAGAAAAGTGGTGGGTGCCCCATCCCTGGAGGTGTTCAAGGCCAGGTTGGATGGGACTTGGAGCCCCTGATCCAGTGGGAGGTGTCCCTGCCCATGGCAGGGGGTTGGAACAGGACGGGCTTTGATGTCCCTTCCAAGCCAAACTATTCTGTGATACCTGCATCAGAGTGATTTTTGGCCATGTATTGTAGTAACAGAAACAGGCACTTTGTGGGAAGGAAATTGCTGTTTTAGAACTCCTCCCTTCGTATATTTTTAAGACCTTTTCATACACATATAAAATATTCCAGCAATAGGTTTTGCCTAGTTCAAAGCAGCAGTGGTGCCATGGCATGCCGAGAATTTGTTTTTATGATGATTTTATGCCATTGTAGATCCACTGCATTCTGTGCTCTGCTAAAAAGTTTCCCTGGAATTGCTACCACAATCTTAACCACAAAACTGAAAACTCCTTTGTCTTAATGTGATATAGACTAAAAAGTCTAACATAAAGATTTTTAGGAAACAGTGTTTATGAACCCTGCAAGTGAAATGGAAGGGAAAATCATTCATTCAGGAGTGCTGCAGTGCAGACTGCAACATCGCCTGGAGATATTTTTGTCCTTTAGATTCAGATAATGAGGGTTAAATATATCTCCTCCTCATGCCCCTGGCATGCAGACTTTCTGCAATGGTATTACTGTCAGGGTTGCCTTGGAAAGAAGGATCCTGGGGAGCAGAGAGGAGGGACACCCAGCAGTGGGGATGCACATACTTGGCAGGAGCTGGGCCACCGAATCCGCTCCCATGGTACGACCCATGACATCCGAAGAGCACAGCTGGATACAGAGAACACCCGCTCGGTACCAGTAACAGCAATGAGCTGTAGACAACAGTGCTAGGAAGCCCTTATGCTCTTCGGGTGAATCCAAACGGCTGGCAGACAGGGTGGCACTGGGTAAAGCCCTCCCTTCCTGCTGACGGCAAGCGTGCCACATCAACAGAGCCCAACTCCTTTCGGAAACCCCGTGATTCATTTCAGGTTCCTGTCTCCTCATTTAGTAGCTAAGCTAAGCAACCCCACACCGTGTTGTTTTCCAGCGTCTAAAGGACAGCAGATGTATTTCCTGGTTAACTAATCTCAAAAGCCATTGCTGCTTCCCCCGTGCTAAACCAAATGATTTGTTTATTTGAGTGAATTATTTGATTTACTAAATATTAGCTTTGCCCTGGCAGCATCAGCATGTTGTATTTATTGTTTAATCTGTTAATTGTTCATTCACAATATGGTTTCTTATTTTCCCACAGCTGAAGAGGACTGGATCGCTTTAGGAACAAATTAAATCCAGATAGTGCAGGCAGTTTCTTTAACAAAGCCTTCCTTTGTGTTTAAGGGAACACAAAGAAGCATTTCCCAAAAGCTCAGATTACACACTGAGCTCCCTTCAGCAAGTTTTGGGTATTATTTATAAAAAAAAAACCAAACCAAACCAAACTTTGAGAAGGAAAAAAAAAGCTGGGATGGCAGCGCCCAGCTGGCCGCTCCCATTGCAGCCCTTCCTGGGTCTGTTCGGCTGCTCTGCACGTTTGGACTTTTCAGACTGATCCTTCTGTCCCAATTCCCCGTTACAAACATGCANAAAAAAAAAAAACCAAACCAAACTTTGAGAAGGAAAAAAAAAGCTGGGATGACAGCGCCCAGCTGGCCGCTCCCATTGCAGCCCTTCCTGGATCTGTTCGGCTGCTCTGCACGTTTGGACTTTTCAGACTGATCCTTCTGTCCCAATTCCCCGTTACAAACATGCACTTACATGTCTTGTAGAGCATTGTCCATCGGTGTCACCGGGCTGTGTTGCGCCCAGGGTGCCGGAGGGCTGTCCTTGCCTGGAAGAGCAGAGGTCACTGCCAAGTTTGAGAAGCGAAAGCAAACTGGGAGGGAGCGGGTCAGGCAGGCAGAATGGGCAGAGGCGTCCAGGAGCACCCACCCCAGCTGCTCTTTCACTTCTGGAGCCAGCAGCAGTTCCCTGTTGATTTTAAGGAATATGTAGTCAGCTCTGGAAAACCAGATGTTTGTTTACTCAAAGTTATGAGATTTATTTATTTATTTTTGTGCTAATAATTTCTATGATTACTTTGCATATGGAATAATTAATTTTCCACTCTTATTTATGCAGTTATACTATTATATTGGTATTTTCCTTTATTTCTTCATTGGACAGGAGATGAAGGAAAACAATTCTCTGCCTCCAAACGCAAAGGCAGAAGCTATGCCTCAGGTTCTCAGCACTTTATTCCTGACCAGCAAAGCCAAACCATTAAATATGAACAGAACTGACTTGGGTGAGATCACAGCCTGCAGTGTCCACAGGTCTAGAAATCCTTGATTAATTTTAACTTCTTGTATTTGTTACATGACTGAATTGCACACAACCTGATCTGCTATATGATACCTTTTTCTTGGAAGTTTTGACAGCATTAGTAAAACAAGAAGATGGTGCAGATAATAAGAAAAATTGAGCAGCTCCTGTTCCTGGCAAAATGGAAACATCAGCATATAGAATAAGTCTTTATATGCTGATACAGAAACAGATAATAATGGAATTATTAAAGTTGGGAAAGACCCCTAAGATAATCCAGTCCAACCTTTAGCCCAACACCACCATCCCTACTAAGCCATGTCGCAAAGCGAGATGGTCACACTTTTTGAGCCCCTCTAGGGATGGAGAATGCACCACTGCCCTGAGAAGCCTCTGACAGAGCTTCACCACTCTGTCAGTAATGTTTCTTAATATCCAATCTAAACCTCCCCTGGCACAACTTGAGGCCATTCCCTCTCATCCTATCGCTTGTCCGCTGGGAGAAGAGACCAACACCTGCCTCGACACAACCTCCTTTCAGGTAACCTTGATTTATACTATAGAATTTACTGTGTTGGCTGTTAGGTTTTACGTGGGATAATGAGCAGCCAACTTCACATACATGTCCAAAACCACTCATCTCTCAATATCTGATCCTTTGTAAAGTACAAATTAAATTATACAAGTGAGAGAAATAGTCAACTAAATAGTTTTTATCTAAAACCCCAAAACATTGAAATTCTTTGAAGACAGGAAGCAAATAAATCCACTTGAGCACCCTGTCCTTAGAAGCAAGGTATAAATAAACAGATGAGAAATTTGGCAGAGCTGTGAGGAGAGAACAAAGCCACTCTGTCTACAGTGTCCTCACATGGAAGTCATCACCCTGCCAGCTTCAGTGCCTCACCTGACCATGAGGGTCCAGAAAGGATGGAAAGGATGTTGTACAGCCAGCATGCAACACCCTGGCTTTATGAATTAATAGCCAGCATCTGGGCATGGATCAGGAGCTACTGCAGACTCCAGCTCAGAGATGCAATACACCTCCCATGGGAAACACAACTGTGAGTGTTTCAGTATAACCAGTGAGCTCAAGTAGCCAGGAAGGCCAACAGCTTCCTGGCTTGGATCAACCATAGTGTGGCCAGCAGGAACAGGGAAGGGATTGACCCCATGGATTCAGCACTGGTGAGGCTGCATCCCTGGACAGGTTCAGAAAACATGTAGGCATGGCACTTTGGGATGTGGTTTACTAGTCATGGTGGTGTTGGACTGGATGATCTTAGAGGTCCTTTCCAACCTTCATGATTCTATAACCTTGACCTTGAAACCCATCAACAGTCTCTATACACACACAAACATACACACACCATTCAGTATAGTGTCAGGGATCAGAGAGCAAGCTGCTTCTGCTCTGCTTGACGCCAGCTGAACTTCCATTGCCTCACTGCTGTGTCATTGTGTTTTCATCAGTGCATTTGCTTTAGCTACCAGACACAGAGGACATCTTAGTGTGTAGGGTGCTCAGGAGTACAGAGTGTTCCCACCAGCTGATATGTTCTGCATGCAGGAGCAATAGAAATAGCTATCAGTTTTGGAGTAGCTATCCAGGAGGCTCAACATGGGCTCTGTGAATCAGCTCTCTCTTTGCAATAATCCTTACACATAAAGTAGAAATGATAACCTCCTCGTTGCTGAAGGGAGAAACAAATGAGGTCCCTTGCATTGCTTTTAGGGAGGCAGGATTTGATAAGAGTTTACACAGTCATGTGTTATGAGGGGTAACTCAAAATACCAACCTAAATCTGAAAGGCATTTCTCCACTTCACAGCAAGAGTTTGTCAAAATGTCGTGAAGGAACCTCATGGTACCCCCGGTGGAGGTCGTTATCTGGCTCTTGCCTGTGGTCTGATGTGTCAGGTTGTATCTTGTGGGGAAATGAGCCCAAGGTGAGGTGAAATAAGTCTCAAGGCTATTTTAAAAAAACATCACCAGCTTAACTGGACTTTCCCTTATCCACGAGTTACTCTACTTACTACCCCAAAAAAGTTCTTAAACTTCTCAACAGTAACTAAATGTGCTGTAGATTAAACACTTCTATAGACACAGGCAACAACCCCATGCATCGGTCCAGGCCTGGGGAAGAGTGACTGGAAAGCTGCTGGGCAGAAAAGGATCTGTGGTCCTGTTTGACAGCATCTGAACTTGAGCCAGCAGTGGCCCAGGTGGCCAAGAAGGCAAATGGTATCTTGGCTTGGATCAGCCATAGTGTGACCAGCATTTTCCAACCAAGCGATTTTATGATCTTATGATTCCAAGTGCAGCCAGCAATCCAGAGGAGCATGCAGGTCTCCAGCTCTGGTTCTGGCTGGAGATCTTCTATCTCCAAGGTGCTCACTGGGATGTTGCTTTCTACTCTTCCCAGAGTTTTGTTGTTTTGGTTTTTTTTCTCCAAGCTATAAGAAATAGCGCACTACGCTATTTAAACTGTGCAGGTAATGCAAACTCTGTCAGGTGTCATCAGGCAGAGTTATGAAAGGATGTTACTATAGGTCATCTCAAAAGCTAACAGGTAGTCCATTGCCAGATTATCTTCTCAGCCTTCCAAGCAGAAGATTCAATTACAGCTGTCTTTTAAAGTTATTAAAGAATTGTGCTGCAAGATATTGCTAAAAAAATAGTTGTAAAAGCCACTTAACATCTGACAGTAAGTTATAGCACTTTAATGAATGGGATGTTTTAGAAGCAAAATTGTTAGAAAACCCAGAAGCGCAGAATCATGGAATAGTTTGAGTTGGAAGGGACCTCAAAGCCCATCCAGTTCCAACCCTCTGCCATGGGCAGGGACACCTCCCTGTGGAGGTTGGATCAGGAGCTGCAAGCCCCATCCAACCTGGCCTGGAACAACCTCCAGGGATGGGGCAGCCACCACTGCTCTGGGCAACCTGGGCCAGGGCCTCCCCACCCTCACAGCAAAACATTTCTTCCTAAGATCTGATATCAATCTCTCCTCTTGCAGCTGAAAACCACCCTCACCCCTCCCTTTTCCTATCCCTGCACTCCCTGACCAAGAGCCCCTCCCCACCATTCCTGGAGCCCCTTTAAATTCTGGAAGCTGCTCTGTGATCTCCCCGTAGCCTTCTGTTCTCCAGCTTGAACAACCCCAACTCTCTCAGCATGCCCTCATTCAGGAGGTGCTCCAGCCCTCAGATCATCTCTGTGGCCTCCTCTGGACTCGCTCTAACAGCTCCATATCCTTCTTGTTCCAAGGACTCCAGAACTGGATGCAGGGCTCCAGGTGAGGACTCATGAGAGTGGAGCAGAGGGGCAGAATCCCTTCCCCCTCTGCATCCTCTGCATCCAAAGCCATCACTCATGTACCTCCTGTTCTTGAAACTGGTGTCTGGTGTAACCAGAGGGCTCCAGCTATCCTGTTTTGTGTTGTTTCACACTGCTGATTCTGGATTGGCCACCTCCTGCAGATTGTCCCATTCCATCAGTCTCACAGTCCTGCCTCTTTTCTGGGTCCTGACTTCACACAGAAACTTTGAACAATACTAGACCATAACCAAAAGTCAGACTGAACAAAGCAGAGCTTCCTACGGAAAACAACATCTTTAGAGACTTCTAAGATGACATCCAACGGGCAGGCATCCAGGATAAAGCCTGCATATCCAAAATCCATGTTGAAACCTCCATGAAAGCAGTTTTAACTCTACAGTAAGTAAGATCAAGATGTGGTCTTTCTTTTAGCCATGGAAGACATGGCAAGATGAGGCATATATTTGCTGTGACCAAGTATTTGTGAATCACGAGTCAGGCCTCCCCCAAATCATGTCATCATTGAAGAAACCAAGACTCCTGTGATTTTTTCTGTTGTTTGACACTTCAGAACTCAAACTCCTTCATGCAAATAAAAGTGCAAGGCCCTTAATTATTTTTAAATAGAAGCTGTGATTTTTCACGCATTCATCCAACTCTACTATTTGTGGCATAAGAAAACAAGACATACCATGTGCCTGGTGATGAAAATCACAGTATCTGGCAACACTGTATGCTGTGATATCCCACAAATAAAAATAGGTGTTCCCCACAGGGGATATTCCTGTAAGGACATACTGTCACAGGTACACAGTTCACTAAGTTCCCATGTACAAACATGGAATGGTTTGGGTTGGAAGGGAGCTCAAAGCCCACCCAGTTCCAACCCCCTGCCATGGACAGGGACACCTCCCACTGGATCAGGGGCTCCAAGACCCATTCAAATCTGTCCTTGAACACTTCCAGGGATGGGGCAGCCACCACTGCTCTGGGTAACCTGGGCCAGGGCCACCCCACCCTCACAGCAAAACATTTCTTCCTCAGATCTCATATCAATCTCCCCTCTTCCAGCTGAAAACCATTCCCCCTCATCCTATCCCTGCTCTGCCTGATCAAGAGCTGCTCCTCAGCTTCTCTGGAGCCCCTTTCAGTACTGGAAGCTGCTCTGTGATCTCCCTGGACCTTCTTTTCTACAGGCTGAACATCCCCAGCTCTCAGCCTGCCTGGCACTTGGCACATCCCAGGCTCAGGCACTCCACCTTTCTAGCACAGCATATGCATCCTTTAATTTGATTCAAAGCATGGATTTTCATTTAACTAGAAAGAAGTGTTGGATACCTACCTGTAGCCAATGCTATGTCAGCTGGCTTAGAAACCATTCCCTGTTTTGTATTTAGCATCAGATCTTAAAAACTCTCTCCTGGTTTTCTGCAAACAGTTGAGGTTTAACAGCAGCCCAGTGCAATGGCCTCGGCAGAGTCACCTGCTGTAGGAAAACAGTTTCAAAACATGGGGTTAGGGAATGCACATAAGTAATGGCTCCGATAAACACAGTTGCCATTTTTTTTTCATCTGTGAAGAATTATCCTGTTATACCATAACACACATCAATTAAATTACAAGCATCCATGCAGGGAGGGAGCTGTCTGGTGCTTGTTTATGTAGCTTGTAGCAGTTTAACTTGTTCTTTAAGAGCAAGATGTCAGCTCCATAAAAATACATAAGGATACACAAGTCTCCTGTAGCTGAAACAAGAGCCTGAATCCATTTGAAATTACTGGCAGACAAACATTTAAGGGTTAACTTAATAAATATGAGTTTTTACAGGTCTATTTTAGATTCTTAGCTGCATTCGTGTCCTTCCTGCACAGCACTTACTTTGCTCCTAACAATAAATAATGTTTACATGAGCAATAAAGCCAACTCCAGGGGGTTCAGCCGTCATAAAACAAGCATGAGCCCAGAGGGAACTGAGCCACCAATCTTCTAGAAGCAGCATGGCTCTTGTTTCCTTATCTTGTTGTAACTACGTTGCCTGTTGTGTTAGATGCCCAAATAAATGATCACAATCCCATGCTCTGGCACAGCGACAGTAAATTTACCTACCTCCTCTGTTGTTTCCCATGGCTATCAACTTCGTTGTCACCTCAAGGGTTTACATTCTTGCATCAAACACGACTCAAATTCACCTCGTCTGTAGAAGAGGACAACTGGGCTCCCTTCTCACACCATGTGTTGACCCAGCCATCCCAATGACTGAATTTATTTCACTCACTGACTTGAAGTCTTATAAGGGAATTTGAAACCAAAAGATAAAATGAAAAAGCCAGGGAGCCAAGTAATTAAATCAAATTAAGGTAATCATACAGATGTAGAAAAGGCAGGAAATTTAAGAGAGATGCAGAGAGACAGTATCAAGAAGAATGAGGCCACCTTCACCAGGTGCAAGGTCCTGGGTCTGAGCTATCCCACGCACAGTTACAGGCTGGGTGGAGAAAGGGTTGGGAGCAGCCCTGAAGAGAAGGATGAGAAGCTCAATACAAGCCGGCAATGGGTCCTGGGCTTCATCCAAAGCAGTGGGGCCAGCAGGGTGAGGAAGGGGATTCTGCCCCTCTGCTCCACTCTGGTGAGACCCCACCTGGAGCCCTGCATCCAGTTCTGGAGTCCTCNAGCTGCAAGAGGGGATATTAAGATGAACTTTTGGAAAGAAATGTTTTGCTGTGAGGGTGGGGAGGCCCTGGCCCAGGTTGCCCAGAGAAGTGGTGGCTGCCCCATCCCTGGAGGTGATCAAGGGCACACTGGATGGGTCTTGGAGCCCCTGACCCAGTGGGAGGTGTCCCTGCCCATGGCAGGGGGTGGAACTGGGTGGGCTTTGAGGTGCCCTCCAACTAAAACCATTTTATTATTCTATAATTATTTCCTCTTTAAAAGATAGCCTGGCAGAGGCAAAAGGAACAACTGAGGCACAGCGAAAGGCCAAGAAATTGCAGGATTAGCACATACTGGTTATCAAAACTGAAAGAACAGATATATTTTTATACATATAAAAAAACCTGCATGTAACCATATAGGTCTGGAAAGGAGAGCCACAAGATTTCTTCAAAGACTTGCTGAGCAAATAAAAAAGCTTTACTATTTTAGACTTTCTCTCAACTAAATGACAATGGGCTCTACCAGCCTAGTTCCCTGCGGTATGGGGCTAACACCACTCTGCTGAAGGAAAGCAACACACGCATCATACAACATCACCTAGGAATGAGACAAGATACCAGTGAGGTAAAGCTGAGTGGAAAAACTCCAGCTTAAAACCATTCTCCCTTGTCCCATGCGTGCACTCTCTGATCAAACGCCTCCCCCCAACCCTGGGACAGGGTGCTGGATCCAGTGATGTGCCTCTACTGCACCCAGTCTCCCAGGGTCTCCAAGCATAGAGCTGATGAATGAAACAAAAAGGCTTTCCTGATACAAAACAACAGGGGCTTTTGATTAAAAACAACATTTTATTGCAATTCTGTCATACTACTCTGTAGAAATGATGGGAATTATCATTCTGAAATGCTTACAAACCCCACTGGTTAAAAGAAGGTCACAATCTTATGCATGTATCATCATCAGTGATTCTGTATGAGCCAAACACACCAGCTGGCTACCATCTCTCTAGCTTCTCTTCATCATGCTTCTGCCATGGCCACGATCCCTACCTCACCACAGAGACTGGCTATGGACCACCAGCCTCAACATTCATTTCTTTAGAACTTCAAGCATTTCTGTTAAATAACCAGCCTGGAATATAGAAAACTTTCAACTTCATATGAATAATTAACTCTCTATGTTGTCTTTAAGGCACATATTTTTATCCAAATTTTGTTTTGGTCCAGAGGAGCATTCGTATATCAAATGCCAGCTATCCAGGTATCTGACGGCTTGGTTTGCTATAACTCTCCTTGTGTCCATAAACTTCAACGACATGTATTGAATCCACTGTCTGCACTGCAGTAGTATGTCCCGGGGCAGCTGCATGGCTGCTCCTGGTGAACTTCGGCAGCCGATTGTTGTCTTTGCAACATCCAGGAGCTGAGATGTCCCGAGTCCACTCCTCCTGGAACCTGCAAGAATGAAGTAAAAACTTATTTCCATTCCATTTGCTTGAGTGACAATAACATAATTTTCCAATCCATTTTATTTGCACATCAGGCATTTTGCAAACAACTTGTGACGTAACACATGGACTGGCTGCTTCTAGAATTGAAACTGGTTGGAAGCAGTGGGGCAAATCACTCTGTCTCTCTAAAATAGCTCGTAGGATTTTAGAATGCCCTGAGTTGAAAGGGATCTCCAAGGATAATCAAGTCTAATGTCTGTCCCTGCACAGGTCAACTCCAACATTCACACCATGGGTCTGAGGGCATTGGTCAAATGTTTCTGGAATATTGTCAGGCTTGGTGCTGTGACTGCTTCCCTGGGAGCTGTTCCAGTGCTCCCCTCTGGGAGAAGAACCTTGTCCTCATGTCCAATGTAACTCTCCCTGGCACATTCTCCTGCCACTCCCTTGGATCCAGAGGGAAGAGCTCAGCGCCTGCTATTCCTCCCTGCCTTGTGAGGGACCTGCAGAGCACAATGAGGTCTCCCCTCAGTCTCCTCCAGGCTGAACAGACCCAGAGCCTTCAGTCACTCCTCACACGGCTTGCCCTCTAAACCCTTCATCAACTCCATGCCCTCCTCTGGAGTCTCTCCAGTAGCTTCAGATCCTTTTTATCCTGTGATGCCCACAACTGCCCCCAGTGCTCAAGGTGGGGCTGCACCAGTGAGGAGCAGAGCAGGACAATCCCCTCGCCTGCCCAGTGACATCATGTGGGATGCACCCCAGGACACCATCGCCCTCTTGGCTGATGACCTTGAAAAGACTTGGTTTGTATTTGGATGGGGGAGATGTTATTTGTTTTCCAGCAAATGAGCTTCCATTTAATGCTGCATTATCCAGAGAACATTACTAAGAATGCCTGAATGCTGAGTCTGGTGCAGAACAGAATTGCTTGCTTAGCAAAGCACCGCTGGGAGCAGCAGAGACAGTTGTGTTCCCTGGGCTTTGAGGTGTGGTTTGCAGAACTACCAGCAATGCCTACGAAGTCCTGGTGTATCACGGCTCATTCTAGCTCTTGTGTGCCCAGTCTGGCTACTGCCTGGCCCTCCCAGAGGCACCACAGGCTGGGACTCAGCTGGTGTGTGTGCAGCACCACTGACATTGATCCATCCTGCATCTCACCTTTCCTCACTGGTTAAGGAGGTCAAGCCAGCACAGGCTACTGACCCAGAGAGCAAATAATGCACCAGTCAACAAAGTAAGATTTTGGCTTTGGCTGGGATAGAGTTAAATTGCTTCCTAGTAGCTGGTATAGTGTTATCATATCATAGAATCATATTATAGAATGGTTTGGGTTGGATGGGACATCAAAGCCCGTCCAGTTCCACCTCCCACTGGATCAGGGGCTGCAAGCCCCATCCAACCTGGCCTGGAACACCTCCAGGGATGGAGCAGCCACCACTGCTCTGGGCAGCCTGGAAAGGGCCTCCCCACCCTCACAGCAAAACATTTCTTCCTAAGATCCCATCTCAGTCTTCCCTCTTTCAGCTGAAAACCATTCCCTTGGTCCTGTCCCTGCACTCCTTGATCAAGAGTCTCTTCCCAGCTTTCCTGGAGTCCCTTTCAGTACTGGAAGCTTCTCTATGGTCTCCCTGGAGCCTTCTCTTCTCCAAGTTGAAAAACCCCAACTCTCTCAACCTGGTCTCAGATCATCTCCATGGCCTCCTCTGGTCTCTCTCCAACAGCTCCATGTCCTCCCTGTGCGGAGGACTCCAGGAATGAATGCAGGTCTCCAGGTGAGGTCTCATGAGAGAAAAGCAGAGGGGCATTTGGAGTTTAGAATGAAAATAATGTTGATAATATTTATATTTTAGTTGCTGCTAAGTAGTCAAACATTTTTCAGCTTCTCCTACTGGCCTGACGTGCTAGGGTTGCACAAGAATGTGGGAGAGGACACTGCCAGGAGAGCTGACGCAGACCCAGAAATCCCGTCCCGTCCCATCCCATCTGACATCACACTCAGTATATAAACTTGGGGGAAGATGGGCATCACTCAGCAGGTGGTGAGCAATTGTGCTGTGCATCACTTTTTTGCCTATATTAATAATTATTATTTTTCTTCCTTTTCTTGTCTGATTAAACTGTTTTAATCTCAACCCATGAGATTTATATTTTTTTTTCCTTTTTTTCCAATTCTCTCCCCCATTCCACCGATGGGAGTGAGCGAGTGGCTGAGTGATTGGTTCAGCTGCCTGTGGGGTTAAACTGTGGCATGTGGGCAGAGCAGGAACAGTGGCAAACAGAGAAGGGCAAAGCTGCTGGAAAGATGCTCAGGAAGCTACACACAACTGCTTCAGGAAAATGATGGGGTGGGATGAGTTTGTTCTTGAACTCTGCTGCAACAGGCATGATGAATGCAGCTGGCTTTAAGCACGTCTCTGTGAACCAGAAACAGGTAAGAGCCACCCTTTTGGGGTTTGTGCCAAATGACTGTGTGGGTTTTTGAAAACAATCAGTTATTCCATGGAGCTGTTTGCATGCAAGGCAGATGCTGGGGCTGCTCGCCCCACATGCACTGGGGTGAGCCAGCCCATGTGACTCCTCTCGCTTCCTCTGAAGCCACAGAAAACAGCACTGCACACCCACATCCAGGACAGTGGGGTCTTACCCCTTCAGATATGAAAAGCCAGTCAAGAAACAGAAGCTGCATTCTGCAATTATCAGTTACAGAAAGCCAGCAGAAATGCTCATGCTGGAAACACACAGATGTATAGGAACCACAGGGGAAAAGCAGAAAATAAACCCAAATAACTCAAGTCTTGCTATTCTGGTGCAGAGTACAATGCAGCTACATCATTCTTGGAAAGAAGAATAAATATTCTTCACTGGAAAGGTGTATTACAAAACAATTTGGGGCATGATCAACAGTCAGATAAGCGTAATGGCATCTTAAACCACCTCTGCTTTTGATGCGAGAAGACATTGCATTAGTGTAGTCAGAATATGGGAGGAGCTCAGAAGAGCAGAATCTACACACCCATACTTTGGACAACAGCAAACTCAATTATTTCTCAAAAAACCCACGTGGTAACTTTACCCACCTTGCATTGACTTGTACTGTTTCGACTCTCCCTTTTTAGTTCTGCTACACGAACAAGGCCTCAGGTATCTTTGTGCTGGACACCAGAACACTTATAACTACACAGAGTGATGCTGCAGAGCTTACTGCTGAAGGAAAATCTGCATAGAATCATAGAATCGGTTGAGTTGGAAGGGACCTCAAAGCCCATCCAGCTCACCCCCTGCCATGGGCAGGGACACTTCCACTGGATCAGGGGCTCCAAGCCCCATCCAACCTGGCTTTGAACCCCTCCAGGGATGGGGCAGCCACCACTGCTTCGGGCAACCTGGGCCAGGGTCTCCTCACCCTCACAGCAAAACATTTCTTCCTAAGATCTCACTTCAGTTTCCCCTCTTTCAGTTAAAAACCATTCACCTGGTCCCCTGCACTCCCTGATCAAGAACCCCTCCTCAGTTTTCCTGGAGCCCCTTTCAGTGCTGGAAGCTGCTCTAAGGTCTTCCCGCATCCTTCTCTTCTCCCAGCTGAACAAGCCCAGCTCTCTCAGCTTGTCCTCACAGGGATGGGCTGTTGTTTTGAGAGGGAGAATTGAGGATCTGGTATTTTCCACATTCAGGGAGAACTGAACTGAGCTGTAGACAAACTCCTTTTTATGCTCTGTCAGCTAAGACAACAACCAGAAAGAAACTAGTCCAGCTAAAAAATACATCTAAAGAACAGCAAAGAAACGTGATTTTTTAATTCCCCCTTCATGTGGAAGCATTTGGAAGAAGTCGTGCATTCCAAGTTTGGACTGGTTTGAGATTAATTTTTTTTACACAACTCTAGGCCAAGTGATAAAACATTCCCTATGAAGTAGTTGATCTGACTGCAGGAGGGAGTCAAATGGGAAAGCCCGTGTTTCAGTAGGTTTAAAGTCCTCCTTTCAGATATCCAGTACAGCTGGAGCATGTTATCGAGAAGAAAAAAAATCTCTTCTACAGAGGAACAGCCCAGTATATTCTCCCACAGAAGTTATTTTAGTACCTGAAATTTTTGTACCAGAGCCCTATCTGACTACAAGATGTGCTACCAGTGTACCTGGTAAAAAGCAAATAAGGACAATCCAACAACAACCATGTCCAAGTGAAAAGGTTCTGCAAAAAAACCCAGAGCCAGCGCACTCTTAACAGAGGCAGCTTGGCATTGTCATTCAGTCAAAGAAGTCACATGCAAAGACAGTGAAATTAGCTTATAGCTTTGGCCTCCACAATAACATGAAATTTGGGTTTTTTTCTCCTCTTT
Source organism: Piaya cayana (assembly GCA_013389865.1). NCBI lineage: Eukaryota > Metazoa > Chordata > Aves > Cuculiformes > Coccyzidae > Piaya > Piaya cayana. Next base: position 24,277 of record WAAB01004505.1, on the reverse strand, counting down.
GATTTAGTGACTATAATGGTTGAAGTCTTCCACTACCTTGTGTAAGTGGTTGCAAGGAAAGGTGAATCAGAAACTCATGTTGCACTAAAAAATGTTCCTGTCTGCCCAGGTTCGCTGAGCAGCATGACTGTGAGCCAAAGGACCTTCTGGAAGTAAGGACAGGATGGTATGGGTCACATGGTCACATTCCTACTTTGCATTCTGACCCCTTGAGGACACTTTTCCCAGTGCTTTGTCCACTCTAAACACATAAGTAGAAGAGATTAAAAAGCTGAAGGATCTGATGCCTTTCTACTATTAGGACAGTGTGGTGTAGATTTACCGCACTGAAAAGGGACAACATTTGAAGAAATACCCACGTTGAGAGACATGCTGCTGTAAAGCTGTTCAGCACAAATTTTCAGCCTAGATTCAGCTCGATGAAAAAGCTAAGTGGAACAAGAAAATCCCACCCGATATCTAGAGGGTCTGCCAGGAGATGCACTGCTGAGAGGGTTAAGACTGAAAACATCTTACATAAACACTCAGACATCTTATATATAACATCCTTAGAGTAGCCTTCCAGTATTGACAGGANCTGCCCCATCCCTGGAGGGGTTCCAGGCCAGGTTGGATGGGGCTTGAAGCAACCTGATCCAGTGGGAGGTGTCCCTGTCCATGGCAGGGGTGGGACTGGATGGGCTTTGAGGTCCCTTCCAACCCGAAACCATTCCATGGTTCTATGATCTTCTACAACAGTGACTTAGTGCAATATTGTTAGAGGTGCTTTGGAAGGCCAGTAGTCTTACCAGAGAGCTAGACCCTTCACTCCCTCCAAAAGACTCTTGTTTTTTTCTTTTATGATTTGCCTCACTGCCAGAAATTGCTCATTTGTTTGTCTGAAAGCTCGGGCACAGTGAGCTGAGCCCTGCTGGCTCCTGCTGCCCAAGGCTGGGCTGCGTGCATAGGATCATTTTGCACAGTGTACTTGGAACTCTGCGTGGGTGTCAGCATGGTCCCTACACTGTGCAGCTGAAATTGTGGAGACCCACCAGCGGGCCACTCCCAGGGCTGCAGGAAGAGGTGTAGGACCTATTGTCCCTGTGGTATTTTGTACTTCGCTGCATAAAGCATCCGGTAAAATGGCTGTGAAGAGCAAACAACCTGTTTGATCCAGCTGTGTGTAATCAGTCCGGTTCCCTATGCATGTGATATTTAATCATGTGGCGCCAGGACCAGAGGGGAGGAGACCCAGCACAGGAGAGGGACAGAATTCCTTTTCAAGCATTTACATCAATTGTCCCACCCTGCGAGTTGTCCCACTCTAAGCTTTTCTATTCACAAAAGGATTTTTTTCCCCCTCTAATTTGTTATTACTGTGCTCTGTGTTCCCCACCACCACGTTTCAGAGACTCAAGCCTTCCAGAACCTAGTGACACGTGTTTCAAAGAAAGAGCAGGCAGGGGAAGTCAGCTGTGGTTTCACCTTGGGGCCCTGGCACAAAGGGAAGGAAGGCTGGCTGCTAAATTGCAATGATTTCTGTCCTAATTGTCATTGCAGTGAGCGAGGAGGGGGTGTGCACAGCAACATGTGCTTTCAATGGAGCTGCTATTACTGTTTTCATAATGCTTCCTTGATCACCCCTGGGTCTTGTACAAAGTCACCTGACAAACAGCAACGTAAAATCCCCTCCTGTCCTCCGGTACAAACGCCTCTTTTCAGAGCCAGCGCCAGCAGTGAGCAGCTCTGCAGCGGCCACTCTGCTGTGTTCTCACACTCCTCGGGTGTCCCAGTGGTTTCCCCTCCAGCAAGGAACAGCTCTCAAGTCACACAAAGCAAAGTTCTTACAAATCCTCTCAAACCCACGGACCAGTGCTGTGGTGGTGGTTCTTCTCCACAGATAGGAGCTCCAAATTCAGCTGTACATCAAGTCTGCCCTTGTCAAATATATATCCCAACAGGGTGCTCAGCACTTCACCTCCTCAGCTGGGTTTGCATTTCCAGATAAGACTACAGGGAGGTCTCTTGATCCTCTTACCGTGAAGTAGCCCAGCTAGAAACTAGAGTTAAGGCAAGTTGAAGTGCTTAAAAACCCAGCCACACTTATTCTGGATAAAGCACAGAGCTCCCAAGGATGAAAATGAAAGCTGCCTCTGACTGATAGCGGTGTGTGCAGAGGAGAGCCCACTGTGCACACATTTATCTGTCCCTGACCAAACAACCCTCTTAATAGCTTTTCTCAGCTTCAACTTAGGTGGAATTCCACTGACTTCATCGTCCCTCAGATGTCATGAGGTTTGATACACTGCAGTTAGTGGAGGATGCCACTGTCACCTCAGAATAGACTTGTTTCGGTCAGTGGAAGCTTAATAGTTCTGAGAATGAGAGGAAGAGCCAGGAGTAGAGCTGTCCTCCAGGTACAGCTTTAGCCAGTTTAGCTGTCTGACTTGGAGCTGAACTGTGGGTAATTGAAGAGTTCATGATGCAGAGCTTTATAGGATGAATCCTGCCCAAGAAAACTATATTTATTGCAAAAATGATCAGAGTACTTACATTTGAGCTATAATCTCAGCAGGGCTGTTTGCAAAGGCTGTGACTACCCCCTGTAAATCTTTAGTTTTTCTCCTGGTACATGCACTTTTGATTTGCTTTTTGTTTCGTAACTGTTGACTACCTCTTCAAGAAGGTGGAACCGAGTTCCTCATAGTAATAATAATAATAATTTAAAAAAGCACAGTAGCAACTATCTTAGAAGATACTTGGGCACTGCTTCAGGGCTTTGGTGGATGACAAAATCCACACGAGCCTGAATGGGCACCTGCCACCAAGAAAGCCAAAACATGTCCTGGACAGCATCCAAAGCAATGGAACAGGCTGGGTGAGAGAGGGGATTCTGCCCCTCTGCTCTGCTCTGGTAAGACCCCACCTGGATGCTTAGTTCTGGAGTTTCCAGCACAGGAAGGACCTGGAGCTGTTGGAGTGAGTCCAGAGGAGGCCATGAGGATGATCTGAGTATGAACCTTACAGCAACTTCCAGTACTGAAAGGGGCTCCAGGAAAGCTGGGAAGAGACTCTTGATCAGGGAGTGCAGGGATAGGACAAGGGGGAATGGTTTTCAGCTGAAAGAGGGGAGACTGAGATGAGATCTTAGGAAGAAATGTTTTGCTGGGAGGGTGGGGAAGCCCTGTCCCAGGTTGCCCAGAGCAGTGGTGGCTGCCCCAGTCCTGGAGGGGCTCAAGGCAGAGGCTGGAACTGGATAGGCCTTAAGGTCCCTTCCAACCCAACTCATTCCATGATTCTGTGATTCTGTTACTGTTATGCAGAAAAAATGAGGTCTCCCTGGATGTGGCTTTCTTTCCATAAATAGAAAAATGATGCCAACTGAAACGAGCTTGCTCAGCTTTTTCTTAGTACTTGCTCTCTGTATTTCCTCTATCTTTCTGTGCATGCTGATGTCTAAATGTGCTACAGCTCAAACAGTGGCGTGCTCGCTTCTTTAATGTCTCTGCACACCAGAAAGGGTTTGCTGTCTGTTCTCATGGTGGCATAACGCCACAAGCTGCATATTTTCATGGGTTCTCCTAGAGACATGGCTAGGAAAAGAAGAGACCACTTTTTCACTTTGGGAGGTAGAAGTAAGCTGGAGTTTCCCTGCCTTTCTCCAGGCAGGGGATCCTGAGATCAAACTTGCCTTAATGCACTTGTACCAACTGTTCCCCAAGGGTTCAGGTTGAGCTACCCCACAACAGCGAGCAAGCATACTCCAGCCTCTGCCTTAGGGTGACCCTGCTCTTCTTTTCCACACCTGTTTCTTAAATTTCATTGCTTACTGACATCCATTTCCGCCTCTCAGACATTGCCAGAGGAAGAACAGTTATTAAGCCTCTGTACAGTGATATTTCCCTCTGTGCCCGCCACAGAGTAGAAGACAACCTGCCTGCTCAGGCAGGGGACAGAGCCTAAGTTCTCCTGCATGATTGTTTGCTGGAGATGAAAGAGGATCATTTATCTCTGGGGGTAGTTGCCCAATTATTCCAGAAAAGGATTACTGCAGGGCCAGGTGTTACTTTTCATTGGTAAAAAAATGATTAAAAATAGCATCTCCTTCTCAGGAACACTTCCATTTCAGTTAAACCTGGCAAGACATTTAAATGCTTGTTCCTCTGGCACACCAAATGTCCCAGATGCCCAGGACTCTCACCCGCAGAACCTGCAGCACCCATCTAACTACAGGCACACTGGGGCGCTCTGCTGTGCTCAGGAAGGTCAGTCCCCTGGGTGAGTCATGTCACCAGGTCTGGCTTCATTCTCATACAGAATTCGGAAGACTTTTAAGTCTTAAAATTGTGGAATCATAGAATGCTTCAGGTCAAGAGGGACATTTACAGATCCTTCACTCCAAGCCCCTACAGAAGCAGGGACAACTTTAACTCGATCAGGTTGTTCAGAGCCCCATCCAACCTGACATTGAATGTTTCCAGAGATGGGGCTTCCTCTGCTTCCGTGGGCAACCTGAGCCAGGGCCTTAACACCCTCACAGGAAAATATCAGAAACGGTGTGACCAGCCGGTCCAGGGAGGTTCTTCTCCCTCTGGACTCGGCACTGGTGAGACGATTCCTCCAATCCTGTGTTCNCCCCTTGTCCTATCCCTGCAGTCCCTGATCAAGAGCCCCTCCCCAGCTTCCCTGGAACCCCTTTGAGTGCTGGAAACTGCTCTAAGCTCTCCCCACAGCCTTCTTTTCTCCAGGCCAAACAACCGCAATTCTTTCAACCTGTCCTTGTACAGGAGCTGCTCCAGCCCTCGGATCATCTCCGTGGCCTCCTCTGGTCTTTCTCCAACAGCTCCACGTCCTCCCTGTGCTGAGGACTCCAGAGTTGAATGCAGGGCTCCAGGGGAGGTCTCACAAGAGAAAAGCAGAAGGGCAGTTGGGATTTAGAATGAAAATAATATTGATAATATATTGATCTTTTAGTTGCCACTTAGCAGTCAAGGATCTTTCAGCTTCTCCTACTGGCCTGACAAGCTAGGGGTGCACAAGAAGCTGGAATGGGACACTGCCAGGAGAACTGACCCGAACTGCCCAAAGGGAAATCTCATCCCATCCCATCCCATATGACATTAGGCTTAGTATATAAATTTGGGGGAAGCTGGGCATCACTCAGCAGGTGGTGAGCAATTGTGCTGTGCATCACTTTTTTTTGTATATGTATTATTATTTTTACCAGAGCCAAGTAGAGGGACAGAGAGAGTTAAAATGTTAAAGAGGTCAGAAGAGAATTTACTGAGTTTAGGCTTTTCTCCTGATCCACACTGTAGTTGTGCTGTAAGAGCTATTCCCAGTAGGTGTTGACAAGCCCTGCCTCTGCCTGGCAAGCAGCCAGGGGGGTTGTTTTGGAGTCTCATGAACATTGTTCTCCCCTAACTACATGGCCCAGCGCTGCAGCTAATCTCCCTCCCGTAGGTGACAGACCCTTTGCCGCAGCTAATCTGTCCCAAACCTCTGCATCACACAGCAACCCGCTATCTCTGCTCTGTGCTCCAAACTTCTGAGAAGCAACACTGGGGATAACACGTCCCTCCCAGTGGCCCTATGCCTTGGTACTGGTCCTGCCCTGCCCAACAGCAGTAAGCTCTTCAAATATTAAAAAATGCAAATGTCCCATAAATGCCCACAGCTCCTACATATAAGAAATTTTGCTAAAAATTGGAATTTTTTTTCTCATTATGATTTCTTACATCTGAATGAAAGAGGTGGCTGCACTCTGTAGGTAATGATCCTAGGCAATTGTGGAGATACTTCTTAGGAAAAAAAAGCAATTTATTCAAGCAGCCAAGAATGGAGCTCATTATAATTAGAGTAATTGCCACTAAAATTCAACATCTCTGTGCAAAACTATATATTCATCACATCTGTTTATATGCTTCAAATAATTTGGGAAAAATATCTCATTTTGTTCAGACAGGTCCAGAACAGCCCTCTGGAGCCTCTACTGTCCAACAGCTGGGCTCCTTCATTATTTATGACTTCTGGAGATCAGCATTCTGCATCCACATGATGTAGCCAAAATTATCTCTTTGGAATTCTAAGGCATTGCTGTAGCTTTTTCTATGAATCCTAAGTTACTCTGTAAACCATAATTTCTTACCTATCTGAAAGAACTGGCTTTCAGTTTTATTTCATGTCGGCTTTCCTGAAAGAACTGGCATTTTGTTTTATTTATTAGAGTATTTTTAAGCCGTAAAGTGGTGAATCAAAATGTTACTTAATATCTAAATCTATTTCAATTAAGTCTGGAAAGCAGCATCACCTACATCCTTTCCTCTCCGAAACAGGCTAAGATCTCCTCAAGAGGATCCTCTTCAAGGGTGGAGGAGTTCTCACTCTTCCAAATAGTTCATGTTTTACATGAAGAAGCCGCAGAACAGTTGTCTTCAAGAAAAGGAAACACTATCATAAAAACGACATAAACTGCCAAGCCTCCACCCACTCCTTTCTCAGACAGGGACACCACTCAAGTCTCAGCCTTCCCCTTCTAAGTGGGCTGCAGAGTCACTTCCCATGGTTGCATCACAGCAAACCACACGTACTGCAGCTCTGAAAAAGGTGGGGGTAAATCAGCCTCCCGTGCTGCTTAGGGGAGCTCCATATTAGAAAAGAAAGATTTCTGATGTCAGAGGTCTAATGATGCACTGCACAAATTCTCCAAATGTCTGAAATGCTACCACAAGGGTAGGGTAGGGTAGGGTAGGGTAGGGTAGGGTAGGATAGGGTAGGGTAGGGTAGGGTAGGGTAGGGTAGGATAGGATAGGATAGGATAGGATAGGATAGGATAGGGCAGGGCATTTCAGTTGGAAGGGTTCTACAGCCACCATCTGGTCCAACTGTCACACCAGTTAGGGGCTAACCAAAAATTGAAGCATGTTATTAAGAGCATTGCCCAGATGCCTCTCAAACACTGAGAGACTAGGGGCACTGACCGCCACTTCCAGGAAGCCTGCTCCAGAGTTTCATCACCATCTTGATAAAAAAAATGCTTTGATTTAGATTAGAACTTATGAAGAAATGGTTTGCTGTTAGGGTGAGGAGGCCCTGGCTCAGGTTGCCCCATCCCTGGAGGTGTTCAAGGCCAGGTTGGATGGGGCTTGGAGCTCCTGATCCAGTCGGAGGTGTCCCTGCCCATGGCAGGGGGTGGAACTGGGTGGGTTTTGATGTCCCTTCCAACCCAAACCATTCCATGATTCTATGATTCAAATGTGAACTCTGAAACTTCCTTGAAGAGCCTTGGTTAAATTATCTTTTGGATTGCTCATAACCATGGACACATGCTTTGGTTCACAAGCACGCTTCAATCTATAGAAGCTTTCTTATGTGTTTGCTTGCACTCAGTTTTGCTGCTCTTTTCCAACCACCTTTATTTATTACTTCAGCCAATCAACGCTACAACAGCTCCACCACTACAGCAACACCTGCACAGGTAGGCTGTCAGCACATCTGTCTCACGTTAAACAGAGAAAGGTACTACAGCAATAACCCTGATTGTACACGTCCTTTCACACTAGTCTTTCCAGAATAAGCCAGCTTCACGTTTGCACCTCTGCAGGGATTTGCCTACTCTGTCCTGCTGCTCCAATAACGAGATGTGCACAGGATGATGAAACTTAGTCTTTTCCACTATGCACAATTAGTAAGCCTTTGCAAGTGAAACACAAAGCTGATGGATCATTTGTTGTCTTCAAAAGTTGACATGAAATATGTTAGCAGAATTCCCGTGTCTCATCCTGTGCGTATATCCATTTAGCAGAATTAGCCTGTTGAAATTAGCATCTTGGCTGAGGTTGGATGAGGTTTAGAGCACCCTGATCCAGCAGGAGGTGTCCCAGCCCATGGCAGAGGGTTGGAGCTGGATGAGCTTTGAGGTCCCTTCCAACCCAAATCATCCTGTGACTCTGTGATCTTGATTTAAATAGATCTTATCTGAGTGAAGAAAGGGACAAATTGATAAAGGGCGACGCCTGTCCCTACAGCCATTCCAAGACAGTTTTATTCAGGGTCTGTAGCAGCTTCAAAGCCATTTCCATCTCTGAGACTCAGTGCCCATTCTCTACATCATTAACGGCTGGAGTTTCGGCTTGGAGATGCAAACTACTCCTTCTAGCTGATTTTCACGCTGGCTAGTGATTAGCCAGGACCACATCACCTCTGCATGTGAGCAATAAAGTAGACCTTGAGTAACAGCAGCCCTTATGCATCCAGAGGTGGGCATGTGCACCAGTAAAGTTGAAAACAGAGCCCACAGGCTTTCCTCCCCCTGCCCAGTGTGATTACCCACTGACATTTATACATTCTTCAAGTCTATACAGAAATAACAAACTTGTTGATTTCTGGCTCCAGAGAAGCTGCTTATCCAGAAGAATTGTACATTCCCTGCTATTTGCAGTTAAGAAGTGTACGGAACTTGGTAACCATAGCAGAGCAGCTCCTGCTCACTGGAGTGGGGCAGATAAGCACCCAGGAGGAGCTCAAGGCTCCAGCAGAGCATTAAGCTGTTTGCAGCCCTTTAAAAGTTTATCCGCGTTATTCCAAAAGCAGCTTACATTTGTACAAAACATTAACATTGCAGCAGATTGAAGCTGCCCACAATTAAGAAATGCATCCTGAGTCTTCTCAAAACTGTTTAGGTCATAATCAGCATTTAATTAGCTTTATTCATCTTCCTGAAGTCACCCAAAGCTAGGAATTGATTAAGCAGCCATCAGACTTCTGTGCAAACGCTACATTTGAATATAATTTCCAGCTGCACTGTGACATGGAAGCAGGTTTATAATCTGCATAAAATTGTTTTCTGCAGATAACCACTACAAATCATTGATAGTGCGGTACATAAAAGTTGTACAAGAGAGCAGTGAATTAAAAGCAAACAAGGATTGCGCTGTGTATTACAGTACATGAGGACGAAGCAGAACCCGAAGAGTATAAACGACACAATGACAGGTGCTTATATGAATGGTAATGGCAAAACTGCTATTAGAATTGAACATGTCTCCATTTTTCTTTTGATGGCAGCACCACAGCTAGTGCAATACATCTGGACACTTTCAGAGGTGATTTTGAACTGACACGAATAATACCTTTGCCCACCATCCATATGTCCACATGATGGGATGCACTTGGGTTCAGTGTGGATGTATCTTTGGACTCCCAGGGTCAGAGTTCCCTCCCTGTGGGCGTTCACGTTGCCCTGCGGCTGTGGATCCACTCTGTTTGCCCTGCACACCCTGATAACGAAATGATCTCTCTTAAGAGAGCTTTTACAGTCACCCAGGGAAAAGTGGTAATACCTGATGCTCACCTTGAGCTGTGCTGCAGCCACGGCCCCAGGTGTCTCTTGAGGTGCTTAAACAAGCTGGCACCTTGACACCACTGACCAACAGACAGGAGTGACTTTCCTACTGCAGTTTAGCATCAGTTTAACAAAGCCAATTAAAAACCGCTCACCGGTTAATCTGGTGCAACCTCCCCTGCAGACCTTGCTTAACAAAGCACTAGTGGGGACAGAGGAAAGAAGATAGAGAGAGGTCATGCTGAGCTTCTCTGCTGTCTCACCTTCCTGCAACAGTCCACAAGATGGGCAAGTTCAAGGACAGCCCCCTGGCATCGCATCCTCTACAGGGCCATCCCTTTAAAATGCATTTTTGAGGAATCGTTTCTAAAATTTGCTCAACACACTCATCCAAATCTACTACAATTTAATGACCTTACCTGTAGAAGCCTTGGTTATCATATGCCATGTTAGTCGCGTCACTGAATACTGATTTATTCCTGAGTTTCTTATTGTTGTTGTTATTGTTTCTTCCCTTAAAACCAAAGTAAGCAGCCTGCATGTGCTCCAGTTCTTCACTTCTGAGCTGGTACCACAGCTGCATGTCTCTGTGAATTAAGCAAGTGGTAAAATATGTTGTTACTTTGATAAATGGCTGTATATTTGAGCTTTGATCTGACCACAGCCCTGACCTGCTAGAGTTTGAATTTAAATCCAGATTTAGTGAAATCAGCACTTGAACACATGATGAACTTTGAGTGCAAGCCAGATTTCCAGAGACCTAAATACTAGCTTACATATCCTAAGGTGGGGGATTCAGTGGCTTTTGAGACTATGGACAACAAGGACAGTTACTTAAGGCATGACATTGTGTCAGTGGATCTGCTAGAGTGAGCCCAGAGGAGGCCACAGAGGTGATCCAAGTGCTGGAGCATCTCTGCTATGACGATGGGTTGAGAGAGTTGGGTTGTTCAGCCTGGAGAAAAAATGCAGCAGGAAAAGCTTAAAGCAGCTTCCAGAACTGAAAGGGGCTCCAGGAAAGCTGGGCAGGGGCTCTTGATCAGGGAGGGTAAGGACAGGATGAGGAAGAATGGTTTTCACCTGAAAGAGAAGAGTTTAAGATGAGATTTTAGGGAGAAATGTTTTGCTGTGAGAGTGGAGAGGCCCTGGCCCAGGCTGCCCAGGGAAATGGTGGCTGCCCCATCCCTGGAGGGGTTCAAGGTCAGGTTGAATGAGGCTTGGAGCCCCTGATCCAGTGGGAGGTGACCCTGCCCATGGCAGGGGGTTTGACCTGGATGGGCTTTGAGGTCCCTTCCATGATTCTATGAACATTCCCATGGACCTCCATCAGTGACACATGTCAAGCCAGATCCTGTTGTATAGGAAAAGACTATGCGCTCTTTTTATGGAATAAATTATTTCAGAAAAAAACCCCTAATGTAATTTCCATGTATTTTTGAAGCACTCATATTTTTAAGGATTCAAAAATCACAAGGCAGGTTGAAAAGATGAGTTCAGTCATGAGCCAGCAGTAGCCCAGGTGGCCAAGAAGGCCAATGGCATCCTGGCTTGGATTAGAAACGGCGTGGCCAGCAGGTCCAGGGAGGTTATTCTCCCTCTGGACTCGGCACTGGGGAGGCCACTGCTCGAATCCTGTGTTCAGTTCTGGGCCCCTCAGCACAAGAAGGATGTTGAGGCTCTGGAGTGTGTCCAGAGAAGAGCAACAAAGCTGGTGAAGGGGCTGGAGAACAAGGTATACGAGGGGCAGCTGAGAGAGCTGGGGGTGTTTAGACTGGAGAAGAGGAGGCTGAGGGGATGATCTTATTGCTCTCTACAAATACTTGAAAGGAGATTGTGGAGAGGAAGGAGTTGGCCTCTTCTCCCAAGTGACAGGGGACTGGGTGAGAGGGAATGGCCTCAAGCTCCACCAGGGGAGGGTCAGGCTGGATATTAGAAAAAAAAATTGGGCACTGGCAGAGGTTGCCCAGGGAGGTGGTTGAGTCACCTTCCCTGGAGGTATTTAAAAGATGGGTGGACGAGGCACTGAGGGGCATGGTTTAGTGATTGAAAGGAATGGTTGGAGTCGATGATCCAAGAGGGCTTTTCTAACTTGGTGATTCTATGATTCTGTGAGTTAAAAATGGAGAAGACAGGTAAATGTTGCCTTTCTTAAGAGCAAGGCTTATTTGGTTGCCTTCAGGATTTCCTTTTGGAAACACTCCAGGCAATTTTCATGCTGCTTTCTTTAACTCTGGGGCAAAAACAATATCACAATTTCTTTTCTTGTTTTTAAAAAAAGTCTTAGACTCACGTGCTCACAGACATTCCCATGGCTGATGCGACAAGATTAATTTGTGAGGGCTGGCAACGCTGATTTTGGTGCTATTTCTGTCCCCTCAGGATGCAATCCCGTTCCTACCAAAGAAAATGGCAACTACGCTCATGCAGTTGGACAAGATCTATGTGGAGGCTAAATCATGGGAGGGTTTTCCACAGCCTTGGTCCTTTTTGTCTCCAAATGCAAGGATAAAACATAAGATGACACTTCAAATATCATCAAACAGATACCTTACAGGACTGGTTTGCAGGCAGAGGTGACCTCTTCTAGCAGACCAACTAAAAGAGTTCTCAAAAGCAGACAGGCAGATTTCAAAGCTAAAGGCAAGATGAGGACATCCTCCCTATCCCACTAGTACAGTCTACTTTTTCTTTAAGAGATGGTTTAAGAGACACTGATTTAACTAATCCCCTACCAAAGATTCTCATTTTCTGTTAATACAAAGAGAAGTTGTAGACTTGATAATGTTCTGTGCATCCAAAAGTTGATCCATATTTTCCAACTACATCAACTGACCTGTAGGCATGGTGGTGTTAGGCTGATGGTTGGACTGGATGACCTTAGAGGTCTTTTCCAACATTAATGATTCTAAGACTCCATGAAAAGAGCTCCTCTCTACAGGCAGACCCTCCCATGCTCCTGCCCTGGGATGCTACCACCACATCTGCCACTGCCACATGAGCAGAGTTTAACTTGAATGGCAGGTTTAACTTTAATGGTGGGATTGTGCTCTTCTTTCTCATGGGACATGGATGGTTTATCCACCATCTCAGCTGCTTTCTGACAGTGGGTCCAAGCCACACAGTGTCTGTCTACAGTGGGGCTGAGTTGTGGACAGGCTGGATTTGAGTGGTTCCTGGAGGAAGTGAAGGGAGGGTTGAGGGCAGTAGAGAATGGAGCAGCTCCCGACAACAGGGATCATTTTATGTCCTGATGACAGAACCAGGTCAAAATATTCACCGTGAATGCCTTTTCTTTCATAAGAGAAAAATATTTGGTCAACCCATCAAAGTCATGCAAACAGCTAATTTGAACAGAACTATTTAAAATAAATGAAAAACAAGGACTTTGATATGAAAAGTCTGACTGAAATGAAAAGCGGCGATTCCAAAAGTGCCAATCAAGCCTTTCATTTCAAAAATTACTTACTGCTGTCAGTGAAGACCTAATATTATGAATGACACCAAAGACTTCCTTTTGGCCTCACAGCATCCTTTCAAAGGAAACAGAAAATCTGTATTTTGGCTATAATCAGATTTTGAAATGACAGAATTTCCCCCCTAAGTTGGTTCCCACACAACCCAGAGGCTGGAGCAGAGAGACCTTCACTCATGTCCTCCTCACTCTTCCTCTTCACCACCATTCCCCTGCCTCACTCCAAAACTTCTCCTTCCAGCACAGCTTTAAGTATGCTTTGCAGATGGTGAGGGCTTTGGTGGCTTTGACATGGGTAGATTGATTTTCCCAGTAGCGTTCAAGGAAAGTAAAGGAAAAAATGAAAGAGAGAGGAAGGGAAAATGCAGCCAATCTTAAATAATTTAAATAGAGAAACACTGGGCTGGCACGTAAGTCTTATACACTCAGCTTCTGCATAATCCTGGGTAAATCCAGATCTGCCCAGGCCCACAGAGGTCATCTGCTATTAACAGGCATTAGGTGCCTAAATAGTCTTGAATTCCAAATCTTTCTGTGTCTGGAGCCTAACCTACAAATTAAGGATTTTAAGTAATTAACATGATTGTCATAGTGTGAGCATAAAGCCCTGTGAAGCTCTCTGCTGTTGCAGCAATGGGATCCATATGATGAACAGTCTTATGCTGGTTTTAATCATCTTTTCTCGACCTACCTTTGAGTCCTCCTCCTTTCACTTTTCTTCACACACTTTATAAGACAACAAGTTAAAAAAGCCATGGACATTAGCAGAATGACGGCACCGCTCACGATGGAGGCAATCACTGCGACCTTAAATCCAAACGTCTCATATTTCGATATGGCTGCAGCAAAGCAAACACAGAAAGACATTTCTAAGGTCAGCCCATGAATTCATCTTTCACATTTTCATTAAACCATGCTGAAACCTGCCCACTTCACACCTCTGCTAATAACAGCTCAGCGATGGCTTTCACATTAGATCCTGGCTTCAGCTTAAAGCTATGCAAGCCTCAAGTTGGTCTATTTAAGAATCTCCTGTTTATAAGCTATTTACTACTTTGTTCACAAGTATTTCACCACTGCAACTAATTAAGCACAATGTCTTTAGCACTGGTGATGATCTAGCAGACTCTCCTAAGGACTGGAGCTGCAAAAACAAATCCTGGCAGGGGTAAATGGGTTTAAAGAAGCTGTTTAAAGCCAAGAGAATTCCATATAATTAGAGCCTATTTTGTAAAATCAGGTTCCATATAATTTTCACCCTATTCCTCTGTTTGGGGAAGGACTCGGGATGGAAGAAGGACAGTACTTGCAGGGCTGAGTGTTCACACAGACCTGATGCTGGAAGTGAATTATCCAGACAAAAGGAGCAGGGGAAATGTGGTGTGGCACAGGTAATGTCCTTTGGAGCACTAAGCACCTTTGAAAACTCATCTAGTTGTTCTAGCACAACCACAATCAGCATCATAAATCGTTCAGCTGAGCTCCCCACAAAGCTTTCTACTTATGGAGCCTCGGGTGGGGAGGATTTATGTCCCTTTTCTTTAATGGAATCTCTCAAAAGAGAGATAAAAATAGCTGAATTTGTGTGAAAGTGGTAAGTGTCTAAAAGAATCATCTGTCTACCTGTGATTTAAAATTATACCAGGTATGAGACACAGACTGAGATTCTCAAAGCTTAGTAAGAGAATCATAGAACAGTTTGGATTAGAAGGGACCTCAAAGCCCATCCAGTTCAATTCCCTGCCATGGGCAGGGACACCTCCCACTTGATCAGGTTCCTCAAAGCCTCATCCAACCTGGCCTTGAACACCTCCAGGGATGGGACAGCCACTACTGCTCTGGGCAGCCTAAGCCAGGGCCTCCTCACCTTCACAGGAAAATATTTCTGCCTAAGTTCTCATCTCAATCTCCCCTCTTTCAACTCAAAACCATTCAACCTCATCCTGTCCCTGCACTCCCTGATAAAGAGCTGCTCTAAGGTCTCCTTGGAACCTTCTCCAGCCTGAACAACCCCAACTCCCTCAGCCTGTTCTGGATGGGAGGATGGGAGATGCTCCAGCCCTCAAATTATCTTCATGGCTTCCTCTGTTCTTGCTCCCACAGCTCCATGCCCTTCCTGTGCTGAGGACTCCAGAACTGAGGTACCATGTTTTCTCTTCTAGTCAAATAACTAACAAACTTAAAATAAACAAGAAGGAACACAGCGTGAAAGGTAGTTGATGTTGTTGCCATTCAAACTCTATTTGTCAATATGGTTACTTTCCCACGTGGTTGCCCACAGGCAACCATTTAAAATTCTTCATAAAATACTGCTGTGTTTCTTTTACAGCAAAACTCTCTTCAGAAATGAGCACCAGGAGATTAGAATAAATTTGTAAGTATTTGTTACATATTTGTAAATATGCTTGCGGGTTGCCTTGCCTGGAGAAGTGAGGGCTCTAGGGAGACCTCTGGATCGGGGATAGGATTGGAGAAATGCTTTTCAGCTGCAAGGGGGTTATTGAGATAAGATCTTAGGCAGAAATGTCTTTCTGTGACCGAGGGGAGGACCTGGCCCAAGTTGCCCATAAAAGTTGTGGCTGCCTCATCCCTGGAGGTGTTCAAGGTCAGGTTGGATGAGGTTGGAGCACCTGATCCTGTGGGAGGTGTCCCTGCCCATGGCAGAGGTGGGACTGGGTGGGCTTTGAGGTCCCTTCCAAACCAAAACATTCCATGATTCTGTGACTTGAGATCAGCCATAAATCCTACCAAGTCCTTTCTGTGTCATGACAATTAATGATGTTAGAACACACATGGAGCACAGTTACAGTCAGTGGGGGCAACTTTGAAGGAAATGGAATTTGTCTTTTCCCTCGCACAGATGTCTAGAATTAATCCTAAAGTTTGAAGAGATGAGCAGGGACAGACAACACAGCCCCAAAGGACTGGGAACAGATTGGAAAGGACCTTACGCTTGCAGGAGGGCACTCCGGCTGTCCACTGGGTACTGTTCCCTTTCCAGACACAAGTGATGATGCCCGGTCCTTCCAGCTCATGCTCGGCAGAGCACTGGAATGCTATCACTGTCCCCACAGCTGTGCCATTGCCATGAATGATCTGTAGCGTGCCAAGCTGGGGAGGGAAGACACGTCCACAGTGTCCTGCAGAATAAAAGCAAAGCAAGACTGTGCAGTGCTGGAGCCAAAAGCCAAGGTCCACTTTGGTTTTATCATAACCACATTGTAAATAAGTCCAAGCTAATGGTAAAAATGAATAACAGACGTTGTGGCGTGCAATGCCAACTGCTCTGCCAGGGGCCAGCCCAAGGCCAAACCCTCTTCGGCATCGTTTGGCAGCTCCAGTGTTCTGATCCCTGGCACAAACCCAACTTTTACTGGTGTGGCAACATTATCCACTTAGACTGATACTTATTAAATATTTCTTAAATAAAATCACTGTGAGGGGCATGGTCTCCTACAGATTCCTGTCTTGTGCTACTCTGTGTTTAATTAAGCACTCAGTCTGACATCTTCTGCCCTGGAAGTATTCAGAACACATCTTCCCCCATGCAAACTCTCCAACATCTAATGGATTGATCAACACATTTCAGTCTACTTGACAGCACCTTTCATGATCCTACAGAAATGTTCTGTTTTTCCAGAGCGCTGCAGCTCTCTCTTGGATGAAGTGAGCCAGCAGGTCCAATGCCACTCTAAAGACATCCACATGTAGCACAACTATGTTCAATTATTCTCAATTGTCAAAGGACTAATTCTGCTTTGTGGTGCATCATTTGTTTTCAGTACATTTTTTGTTCATTTAGCTTTTCTTTTTTTCTGTTTCTTAGAATTCTAGCAGCGTTAAGATCTCTAAGACCATCAAGTCCAATCATCAACACAACACCAACACGCCACCTGAACCATGTCCCAAAGTGCCACATCTACGCGTTTTCTGAACACTACCAGGGATGGAAATTCCACCACTGCCCTGGGCAGCCTCTGCCAGGGCTTCACCACTCTGATGGGTAAGAAACTTTTCCTACTATCCAATGTAAACCTCCCCTGGCACAACCCGAGGCCACTTCCTCTCCTCCCATCACTTGTTACATGGGTGAAGAGACCAGCATCCACCTCACCAGAACCTCCTTTCCAGGAGCTGTAGAGGGAGATGAGGTCTCCGCTCATCCTCCTCCAGACTAAGTGGCCCCAGGTGTGGCCTCACCAGTGCTGAGTGCAGCAGATCACTTCCCTGCTCCTGTGGACCACATTGTTTGTGATCCAAGCCAGGATGCTCTTGGCCTTGGTGGCCACCTGTGCACACACTTAAGAGTTCATACAGGTGACACTCCCAGCTGCACGAGAGGTAGAAAGTCATTCAGAGTCAAAGATGATTTCAAAGTACATCTGCTTAGCCACCTCAGCAGCCCTCAACAGATGCTTTCAGAAGACTTGCCAGTTTCTCCCAACTTCATTCAGCCTATGTTCTCCAAAGAATAGATCATTTGGCACTGGATCCTTCTCAGCAGAGGAAGGACATGGAGCTGTTGGAGAGACAAGAGGAGGCCACAAAGATGATCCGAGGGCTGGGGAACCAACTATACGAGAACATGCTGGGAGAGTGGAGGTTGATCAGCATGCAGAAGAGGAGGCTCCAGGGAGACCTTAGAGCACTGAAAGGGGCTCCAGGAAAGCTGGGGAGGAGCTCTTGACCAGGGAGGGCAGGGATAGGATGAGAGAGAACATTTTTACGCTGAAAGAGGGGAGATTAAGGTGAGAACTTAGGAAGAAATGTTTTCCTGTGAGGGTGGGAAGGCCCTGGCCCAGGTTTCCCAGAGCAGTGCTGGCTGCACCATCCCTGGAGGTGTTCAAGGTCAGGTTGGATGGGGCTCAGAGCAACTGGATCCAGAGGAAGGCGACCCTGCCCATGGGCAGAGGGATGGAACTGGATGGGTTTTGAGGTCTCTTCCAATTCAAAACATCCTACAATTCTGTGTTTCCATGATTTAACCTTTGGATAGTCTTCAGGCACGTTTACCTGACTAAATTTACTACAATAAAAATTTTACTATGTTTAAAAATATACATTTGTACTGTTTATTTCAGCAGAGGCTGGTGTCTGAGGCTGCATTGCCTCCTGAAATAAAACATAAATACTGCATCAGCGGATGGGTTGACTAGATTTACATCTAGATTTATATTTCTTTTCTAAATATCTTGAAAATACCATATTCAGGTCTTGTGACAGTAGGGAGTTTATTCATTTCTTTTAGCACTCACAAATATAAAACTGACTAAACCCCCTAATTGGTGCTCACATATATTTTGCAACACCTGCACCTCAAACCCTGTAGATTCACGCCTGCCAGCCAGTTAGGAGGAGGGAGGACTTGAGGCATTAACGTCAGCCATTTCTGTGTGATTTATAATAAACATCAAAATTCATGATGTGTTGTTATTAGCTTTGCGGCATCATTCCTAGACTCAAGATGCGCCCCTTGCATCAAGTGCACTACTCCTCACTGTTATTCTCCATTCCCAGGTTTGTGCTGTGCTTATGCTTACAGATACTGGCTACTACTTCCAAGCTCAAGAAGAAAACTCACTTGTTGATGTACTCCTACGAAGCAAAGGCTGGAAATCACAGAATCATGGAATGGTTTGGGTTGGAAGGTACCTCAAAGCCCATCCAGTCCAACCCCTGCCATGGGCAGGGACACCTCCCACTGGATCAGGGGATCGAAGCCCCATCCAACCTGACCTTGAACACGTCCAGGGATGGGGCAGCCACCACTTCCCTGGGCAACCTGGGCCAGGGCCTCGCCACTCTCACAGCAAAACATTTCTCCCTAAAATCTCATCTCAAACTCCCTTCTTTCAGGTGAAAACCACCCTCACTCCTTTTACTGTCTCTGCCCTCCATGATCAAGAGCCCCTTCCCAGCTTTCCTGGAGCCATTTTCAGTACTGGAAGCTGCTCTAAGGTCTCCCCAGAGGCCTTATTTAATTATTTGGAAATCTAATAGAAGTTGTGAGGACTTTTGCTTTTTTTCGCCTTCCCTGGAGGTGTTTAAGACACGAGTAGATGAGGTCCTGAGGGACATGGTTTAGTGTTTGATAGGAATAGTTGGACTCGATGATTCAATGGGTCTCTTCCAACCTGATAATTCTATGATTCTATGATTTATTTTACTTACTGAAAAGGATTAGCGAACTGTTTTGTCCACTCCATACCTTGCCAATGTACAGCCCCCGCTCTAGGGAACCTAGATGACCGTGAGCTCATAAACTCCCCTCAGGGCATGAACACTTTCAAGTTCCTACATCTACCTCTTCAGAGATGATTTATAGAAATCTATTTATTTGCTTGGCTAAACACTAAAAGGATACCCTCTGTTCAAAAAGTGTTT
Source organism: Piaya cayana (assembly GCA_013389865.1). NCBI lineage: Eukaryota > Metazoa > Chordata > Aves > Cuculiformes > Coccyzidae > Piaya > Piaya cayana. The sequence goes on along the minus strand of WAAB01004505.1, from coordinate 5,099 downwards.
ATGAAGGCTCTGGGGAGATCTAACCCTGGCCTTTCAGTACTTAAAAGGGTCTACAAGAAAGATTTGGACTGAATTTTTAGTAGGGATGGCGGTTTTTTTGTTTGGTTGTTTTTTTTTTTTTTTNACTGCAGGTGGTGAGGGACTGGCCCAGGTTGCCTAGAGAGGTGGTGGAGGCTGCATCCCTGGGAACATTCACAGTCACGTTAGAGAGGGCTCTGAGCAACCTGATCCAGTTGAAGATGTTCCTTCTTGCTCCACAGGGTTGGCCTATTGATAACCTTTAAAGGTCCCTTCCAACCCAAACCATTCTATGATTCTATCTGAAACGTCTGTCAACACAGAGGGAAGGCATTTGCTATTGCAAATAAATGGATTCTTTCACATGACAATTAACTGTCCTTAAAGTAAAGACACTAATGCTCCATAAATCCTTGTTTCAACCAAACCACTGGGCTTAGAAGTACCCACACATGTAATTCCCGGGCACTGAAACACAGAGAGTAATGCAAGAATTAAGACAAAATAATCCAAAATGCATCTTCACATTCACAGCCAGGATTATCTGTACTGCAAAATCAATTTGTCAGGAAGAGTTAACATATGGTTTCATTGCCAGCAAGCGGCAGATTTATGCTCTGCTGATAAGAAAACAGAAATGAGAGAACGACCAGGGCTTAACTTGCCCGTTAAGCATTTCCTGTGCTCCTCATATAGTGAAACATAGAGACTGAAAACTGAATGCATCACATAAGTGTATACCAAAATGATCTAAACTGTAGCAATAATGATCTGAAAGCATGTTATCAAGATTGCCACTCGCTGTTTGTGCAGAAAGGGAGCAATGCATGATTTCACCTCATTATTCCCATGCCCGTGCACCTCCAGCCCTTGGCTGCTGATTGCTCACTATTTAACACAAGCAAAACACCCCTGAATAACCAGATGCCAGAAAGACACAGAGTGTTTGGTTCTATAAACCCTGCAGAAAATAATATTATTTCTGCAAGTCCGCTTTCCTACAGAAGAATGCTTTAAAATTCAAAGTCCCTAAAGTGACAGGCAGCCTCGCAGAGAGAATCAGAGAATCATCGAGTCACGGAATGGATTGGGTTGGAACGGGCCTCAAAGCCCACCCAGTTCCACCCGCTGCCATGGGGTTTGCTCAGAGCCTCATCCAACCTGTCCTTGAACATCTCCAGGGATGCAGCAGCCACAGTTTCTCTCAGCAACATCTTCCAGGAGCTCTTGAAAGAGTTTGCTATCTCAAAAAGCAAAAGAAAAGCAGCTAGAATTGAAAGCTTTAACAAAGCAGACGTAGTAAAGGCTCTTGTGTCTGCAAGACCACTTGTCCTTGGCATCAGTCTCCTTGTGACTGTGCTCCCCGCGGAGCTGGTGATGTATCCTGCCACAGCCGGGTTCTTTATTCCATGAAAAGGTGCACCAACAAACTGCTATTTGGAGGAGCTGATCCTTCCACTGGAACATTCAGACACTGGCACAGCTTCTTAAGAAGTGACTGTTAAATACGACACCAACCCAGCAGTAAAAAAGACAGGCGGAGGCCCAAGCTCTTGAAGCTGTAGAGCTTGGCCAAGGTCCCCAGCCACTGGGCAGCATGTGATGGAGCCGTGTTACTGCTTGGTGGCACCAGGTAACAGACCTTTTCTAACAAAAGCACATATCAGCAATGGCATGAGGTGAACTTTGCTAGCTTTTTACTGGTTTCCCAGAGTTACTATAAAGCCAAGACATGGGAAAGCTGTTATAAACCCATCTGCTTTCTGACATGCAGGCACAGCCCAGCAAAGTTTTTCCCCCAGGCGAGGTTTCAGAGGTCCAGGTGTGGCATAAACCACGTACATCAAAATGCAGCCCTCTGCGCGCGCGCACACACACACACACACACACACACACTGTAAGGACCACCTTCAGCAGGCAGGGCCAGGCTCAGCCACCGCTGCCCAGGGTAGCTTCATTCTCAGGGGTCTCCTGGCAACCTGCAAGAACCACAGAATCATGGAATCTCAGAAAGGGTTGTGTTGGAAAGGACTCAAAGCCCATCCAGTTCCAACCCCCTGCCAGAGGGACACCTCCCCCTGGATCCAGTCGCTCAAAGTCCCATCCAACCTGGTCTTGAACACCTCTGGGGATGGGGCAGCCACCATTTCCCTTGGCCAGGGCCTCCCCACCCTCACAGCAAGACAATTCTTTCTAAGACCTCATTTCAATTTTCCCTCTTTCAGCTGAAAACCATTCCACCTCATCCTGTCCTCATCTCCATGACTGATGTTTTTGGCCAATTTACATCACAATCAAGCTATTTTCATCTGTAGATACTACTCTTGGATCTAGCAATGAAGGCATTTCTGAATATTTCTCTTCTTATAGGAAAAAATAAATGAGAAAGAAGGCCTAACTGAAAAATGAGATATTTGATGAAATCCTCAGTATAGCAAGAACAGATGGCTTTTCTGTGCTTTATTAGTCTGTTTACCAACAGAACTGAAAAAAGAAGTTATAGCACTTCTGAACAGTTAATAATAGCACAACTTTCAAGAACAGGAAGGATCTGTTAAACCTAAAGCAAATTAGAAGCATCCATCTATTTATCTCTTCACTGTTACCTCCAAATTAAAAAAAGAAAAAATTATCTATATCTCTCTCCACTCTGGAGTGCTCCAGAATTATGCCTTAATTCAAACTGTTCCCAATTAAAAATTGCCCATGGAAGTGATGCCAAGAGTTACTTTTGTGACTGATGGAGTCACAAAATGGAGCCAATATTGCTGAGCATCTGCCCCCTTCATTATTCTAAATCAAATAATAAATGAACTGTGTATTTGTACAGTGCAGTTGGTGGCCAACGGTATACAACAAATATCCTAAAGAGAAGAAAATTAAGAGGAATAACTTGAAATATGCTTTTCATCTGCACTTCAGCTGATACCCTGAATGTATCAAATATTCTGGGGCAGATAGACATGATGGGACAATGATCACACCAGGATGCAATGAAAATTCACCACTCCAGAGAAGTAAGTCCCAACACACCATCCTCACAAGGCAGCAAGGGTTCGTTCCTGCCTGTGCTTGCCTCTGAAGTCAGTTAGCACTGCTTCTTGCATAATAAGCGCTGTTTTTTACAAGAAGGAGAACAGAAGTAACTGGTTACACAATACCCCAGTCCTCTACAGATGGTCCTGAGCCTCCCCCATACATCAATGCATACGCAGCCTCTGGAGAGGTTCAAATCCAAAGATGCGTGTGTTACCCTAGGATCTGTCACCTCATCTTTAGGGAAAGCCAAACAGAACCAAGGACAGAGAAACATAAAGGAAGACAAATTAATCCATCAGTGCTGCTCTGAATTTCAAACATGCAGGCCAGTTCTGTTTCTGTATGATTTTCCTGCTCTCCAGGGAATAACAAAGGATCATCCCCAAACCCGCCCTCTGCCACTAGGTCTCTCTGTCCTCAGCCAGCGATCAAGAGGCACATCCTTGCTGCCAGAAGTGTCCAGCATGAGGCATTAGGCTGGTAAAATCTGTAGGTTTTTATTATCAACTTCCATTAGTATTTTCCCCCAGTGCTCATGAATAAGGTCTCATTCTTTAAACTTGTGCAATCGACTGGAACATATCGGCAGATGGTGCAAAGTGACATAGAATCGTTAAGGTTGGAAAAGGCCTTTAAGATCATCAAGTCAAACCATAAACGTCACATTACCAACTGCACCACTAAACCCTGTTCCTGAGCACCACATCCACATGGCTTTTAAGTCCCTCCAGGGACCGAGACGCTACCACTGCCCTGGGCAGCCTCTGCCAGTGCTTCATCATTCTGCCAGGAATGAAACTTTTCCTAATATTGAAGCTAAACCTCCGCTGGTACAACCTGAGGCCATGTTGTCCTGTCCCATCACATTTCACTTGGGAGAAGAGCCCAGCACCCACCTCACCACAACCTCCTTTCTGGGACCTGCAGAGGATGATGAGGTCTCCCCTCAGCCTCCTCTTCTCCAGACTAAACATCCCCAGGGCCCTCAGCCACTCCATGGCTGATCCAAGCCAGGATGCTCTTGGCCTTCTTGGCCACCTGGGCCACTGCTGGCTCATGTTCAGTCACTGTTGACCAGCACCCCCAGGGCCTTTTTCCCCAGGGTAGCTTTTCAGCCGTTGTTCCCCAAGCCTGGAGCACTGCATGGGGTTGTTGCGGCCCAAGTGCAGGACCTGGCAACTGGCCTTGTTGAAACCCATCCTGCTGGTCTCAGCCCACTGATCCAGCCTGCCCAGGTCCCTCTGCAGAGCCTTTCTGCCCTCCAGCAGATCAACACTCCTGCACAAATTGGTGTCATCTGCAAATGGACTGAGGGTACATTTGATCCCCTTGTGCAGATCACAGATAAAGATACTGAACAGTAGCATCCCCCACACAGAGCCCATGGAACACAGCTTGTGATCAGGGCTATATTGGAATAAAATTTTCTTTGTCCATAGTCAAGACGAGATTTTCTTGGACCAATGGTCAAAGTGTTTTTCATTATCATAATAGAGCAAGAAAACAATGGCTGACAACTAAGTAAGCAACTATGTTATAGAAAGAAAATTACTTTGGGAAATCCAGATTTCAGCATCCAACTCGATATTTAGCACCTTGCTAACATGGATGCAGTATTCTAGGGAAAACAGGCAAGTTTTACTAGCACTCTGCCTTTGGCAAGCCTTTCTCTGTGCTCATACATGAGCCTGACATGAGAACCACAACCTGCTTATATAAGCAAAACTATTTCAGCTACCTCCCTCCACACAGAGACTATGATGGGCATTTCTGGTGTCTGGAGAAGGTTGTGGGCACTCCCTTGTAGGAACCTGAACAGGAAAATCTCATCCTTTTCTCTGCAACAGGAAACTCAGATGGAAATTTCTCTCTTTGCTTTTGTTACCTTTAAAATGTAGAAGGAAGAAGAATGTCATAGAAATGTTTAGGTTGGAAAAGACCTCTAAGCTCATTCAGTCCAACCACCAACAAAACTCCATCGTGCCCACTAACTCATGTGCCACAGCCACAGGCTTTTTGAACCCTTGCAGAGATGGAGACTC
>WAAB01004504.1:56057-67830 GCA_013389865.1 Piaya cayana | reverse complement strand
AAATCTCCAGCGGGAGCCTCCGGGATCGTCCCCTTCCCGTCAGGCAACACGCGCTAACAGAGCCGGGTGCCGAGAGCCCTTCCTCCGCCTGGGATTTTCAGGATCTCGGCTCAGGGAGAAAACCGCAGAGCCTCCAAAAGTCAGTCCCCACCACAGTGCTCACTGTCCTGCAGCTGGGTGCCGCCGAAGAAGCTGTAAAAAGAGAGAAAGCTGTAAAAGAGACAAAGTTACCTCATCTCTGTTTGCCTCTTAAATTCCAAGTGCATTTGTTCCAACAGTGGTCAGCGTTAAGTTTGCAGAGCACTTGCTTTCCTTATATTTGTTTCATGCCAGTGGGAAGATAGTATAGAGTTGCTATAGAGATGAGGGTTTGCAATGCATTCATGGTACGTCTTTTGGGAACTTCAAAGCTAGTCCTGCTTAAAAACCTTTTATTATAACTTGTTTTCAAAGAATACATCTATTTCATAGCAATTTTTGACCCCAGTTTATCCTGACTTATATAAATGGTCTACATATTATTTCTTGAGAGAAAATTGGAATAATTACCTAATTCCTAGCTTTAGCTTAGGTAGACCTTATGAATTCCAACATGTTATTTCTCCTGAGCTGATGTGAATTCTAATATACTGAAAAGCTTTGCAGTGTGTTCTGGTGTGGCTAATGTGATGCTTACTGAAAGGCAATAATTTCCTCAAGGTGACATCAAAGGGTTCCACAGGAATATGCATGTGGGTAGTGCCAGTGTCTGTCTTCTACATTTTTTTTTCACCATTCTTTGTTCCATTGTGAAATGGTTGTCCCTTTGTGACAACATCTCTATATTTTTCTTCTCTATTTCTCCATTTTTCCCTTACATTTTTATCTTTCAAGCCTTTTCTTGATTATATTCTTTTCTTCAGTCCCTGCTGACATTTAGGAAAAAACAGTAGAGAAGAGGTCCTCTATTTGACCATAGTTACTGGTACTGCTCTGGCTTTTCCAATTGCCTTTTGCCAGCTTTTCTAACTGAATTTCCCTTTACAAAACTGTCAAAGGCAAAACATTGTGCAAACTCACACCTGAAGGTATTTCTGTGAGAATGTGCATCAGGATCATTTGTACTGCCACCTTGAAGTCCTTCTCTGGATTTGGGAATCTTACAGAGACCAGGAGTTACCACCAGGTGGAAAATTGCAGCATGAATAGCATGCTATAAATATCCAAGGCTTATAGCCCAGCTCAGAGCAAATAGTCTGGAACAAGCCATTATTTGACTGAATTCACATAGAGTGTTTAGTAAATTATTAAGGAATGTGACAAAATATACCTTTTCTTGCACATCATTTGAGAGAAGAAAATGAGGCAAAAACTGTCAAACAAGAAGCTTGTTGTGAATGATCCTGGCAGTATTAGTCTTCTTTTAGGTGGAATGTGACCCTGCTAACACTGAAGTGTGATCTTAAGACTTTGATGTTCAAGGGTATTCAGAATTAGGCACGCAGAGGTCATCCAGCCTGAGATGGTACTGTGTAAGTGACTGCTGCAATATCTCCATTTCAGTCAAACCAGGCATGGTTTGTAACCAACCTTGAAACTACGAACTAGATCTAGCAGAGTATTTTGAAGATCTGAGCAAGAGGTGGCAAGATGTGTTTCTTAAAAAGTAAGGGAAGTATAATAAAGACAGGAAGGAAAGAAAGTGGAGAAGAAAGAGTAGAAATATCAGGGAAGAGAAATTATTCTTTTCTCCTGTCTTCTCACTTGTTTTTTAATAATAATTAATGAATATAGAATCAGAATCACAGACTCACCAGGTTGGGAATGTCCCTTTGGATCATTGAGTCCAACCATTCCTAAACCACTCAAACACTAAACCACGCCCCTCAGCACCTTGTCAACCCATCTCTTAAACACCCCTAGAGCTGAGGACTCAACCACCTCCCTGGGCACCCTGTTCCTGTGCCCAAAGACCCTTTCCATGAAAATTCTTTTCTAATGCTCAGCTTAAACCTCCCTTGGTGGAGCTTGAGGCCATGTCCTCTTATCCTGTCCCCTGTCANGATGCCACTGGCCTTCATGGCCACCTGGGCACACTGCTGGCTCATGTTCAGTCACTGTCAACCAACACCTCCAGCTCCTTCTCCTCCAACCAACTTTCCAGTCAGATTTCTCCTAGTCTGTAGCTCTACATAGGGTTGTTGTGCCCCAGGTGCAGGACCCAGCATTTGGCCTTGTTAAACCTCATGCCATTGGTCTCAGCCCAGTGGTCCAGCCTGTTCAGATCCCTTTGCAGAGCCTCCCTACCCTCCACCAGATCCACCCAGCTTAGTGTCATCTGCAAATTTGCTATGGGTGCACTCAATACCTTCATCCAGGTCATTGATGAACACATTGAACAGGGCTGGACCCAGCACAGAGCCCTGGGGAACCACACTTGTAACTGACCTCCATCCAGAGTTAACTCTGTTTCCCACCACTCTCTGGGCCCAGTCGTTCAACCAGTTTTCCACCCAGGAGAGTGTGCACCTGTCCAGTCCAGAGGCCTGTCACTGTCATCATTATCATGTTAGCATTTACTGTGCTGGACCATTTAGCAAGGAATAAAATAACTTTGTCTTTCTCATGTTTTGATTTGACAACTCAGCAAAAGAGTAACTTTTTTTGGTGCTTTTTTTGTTTGTTTGTTTGTTTTCCGGAAAGCATGAATGTTGTAGGGAAAACGTCCTGATCACAGGTGAAAAGCATCAGAAGTTTTCTCTACTTTTGACCTCTTAGATTCAGTGTAAGTCCAGCAACGTTCACTTCTATAGGATTTCGATTGGATAGGTACAGCTGTGTAATAGAAAAGTTAACATGCTCAGACTTGACATATGAAAAGACATAGGAAGAATACAAGTTACATTTCTTCTGAAACAAGTAGCCATTTATGATCATTGTGGATAAAAATCACCCCTGTACAAACAGCCAGCAAAAACCTCTGTGCATCCTCTTCCTGGAATTCCAGTGTAAGTGCTTAAAACGGAGTAGATTTAGGGTTGAAAGAGACTGTCTATATGGCATATCTACATTAGGAAACATTTTAATGTAAGGAACAGGTCTTTGTCTCTAAGAATATCTGATGGGGATAGGCTTTGTTCCTGGAATGCACTATGGAAACAGAAGTGGGAAACTCTTCTCTGTACTGGAAACATGGTAAAACCCCAATCACAGTTACATTGTGGCTGTTAGAACCATTGGTGCCAAATGCATCAAGCACTGCCCTGCAATGTGAGTCAATATTTTCCCAGGAATGTAAAGCCATTCATCGTGTCCCTGCAGTTTGTTATTTGTTTCATGTTAGTTGTCCCCATGTGTAGTCCAGGATTATTTAGTCTACTACAGAATTTTATGTTGGAACACATTAAAGAAAGCTAACTTTAGTAAATGAAAATGATTTAAACTGCTTTGTAGTTGAAAAATATATATATTCCTCCCCCTCAACCCGCCCCGCAAAAAGGTCAACTGTAGTGGTGTTTAGGAGAAAACAGCTTTCCTCTTTATTCAGCTGTGAGGTAGTGTACAAGGTAATTCATTTAGAAATACGGTAATTTCCTGTACTTTACTAAATCTTGTCTTGTAAAGGTAGAAAACCAGAAATATCAAAAAAGATTGTGCGGTATGTAGTGCATACTGTGTTTTCTGAACCTTGGAAAGAACAGTTTTCTCAATGTCATCTCCTTGCTCTCCACCCTAAGCAATCTATTAGCAGATGGCCTCTCTGTGGAATGAACCAGCCCTGTTTCAGGAAGAAGTTCTTATGCTGAATAAGGTCAAGTAGAATAAAGTTTTTGGTGAAAAAAATTTTTATCTTGCTTTGTTCTAAATCATGAGAAAGTGTATTGATTTTCATAAATGAGAATTCTTAATTGGATCCCAGTGCTCCAGTGATTGCTTTGTAATGTCACAAATCATCTGTAATCCACTTTTGAGGTTACAGAGAAACCTCCCTGTGTTTGGTTCTGTTCTGACATTATTTCTTTCTAAGTTTGTGCTTTATATAATTATAACAGAATGACATGCTTGGGGCACGTTTCATTTTTTGCCCTGAAAGAAGCTAATAAACCATTAGGGGTATTTTACAACATGGTGAGTGCTATTTTGCAATGCTTCATTAGCCACAAATCCACAAGTCAATTTCAGGAATTCCAGATGCCAGACTGAAGGTATTTTTGCAGCTGTTCTATAAGAGCTCATGAAAGTCATGCTTACTTTAAAGGAAAAAAAAAAAAAGAAAAAGAGAGACCTTTTAATGTATCAATTCTTTTGACAGTCCTCTGTAAATCAAGATGACTCATCTCCATTTTATCCATATTCCCGTGGATAGTTCAAATGTCATCTCTCTTGTAAAATACTTTTGTGATAGCACTGAAGGAAGTGAACGCCTTTGAATACAATATAATGTGTTCCCAAATGCTTTGAGTGACTGTTCACTTCATAAAATATTGCCTAAAGCAGTGCTATCTTCTGACTATTTTATGGTGTTTCATGAGCTGACTTTTAAATTGAATTCCTTGCCATCTCTATGTACCGAAGAACATCTTGAAAAAATAAAGCTACAAATACTGACTGTTTTTCTAAAGGTCAAAGAAATTGTAAGGGGTGAAAAAAGTATTTTCTGAAAAGAAATATGCAGGAAGCCCTGAATATTTATATACTGATATCATCTTTAGACCTCCAGGGTGTTTCAGAATACAGATAGCTACAGTTTTTAATAAAAATGTTTTCCAAACAAAATTTCATTTTTCATTTTAAATATGAAAAAAAAAAAAGAAAGATTAGTTTCCTGACTCATACTCCTTTGTTTGAGTTTTAACAGTTAATCTTTGGGCCTTTTCCAAAACAATTTTCTTTCCTTTTAAAAAGTGCTAAGGCTTTGGAGACAGAAATGCCAACAACTGTTTAGAAAAGCATATGCTGAGGACTTGCCTACAATGTAGTGGAAAGGGATGGAGAGTCCATTTGAAATGCCTTCCATTTAAGCAGCAATATTTTAGCATATATTTTAGCTGGTGAGATAATGCACATTCTGTGCTGCTATTTTTAAAGTGCAGTTGGTTTACTGAGTACTAAGTCAGTATGCAGATGTTCATGTTGTCCATTTGCTCTGAGTGCTCTTTTGGCAGTCCTCCATTTTTCATCCTTACCAGGATACACCAGCATCTATTGTTCTTTTTATAATAATGAGATGTCATCTACCTGTTTAAGACCTGTTTTGGCTCAGTCTGAGTTCATTTACATTCATGCTTTGTATCATTGTACCGTTTTTTCTCCAGCTGCTCTGAGAAATAAAGAGCAACTACCTCTGTTTGCCATCAGGGTAGAACTGAAGGATCAGGAAATCCTTGAAATAAAATACTTCTACAAACTTAATTAATAGACTCTGAGAGTTGTCAGGTAGTCGGCACAGTGCAATGGGAAATAACATCTTTATAAAGAGTACAAAGGCCATGTAGAAGGTGAAGGAGAAAAGAATGCAGAGTTCTTGAATAACATCCAGTGCAGAGGCACAGGTATTATCAGGTTTTGGCCTTGAGTAACCTTTCAAGCACTGGCAAGCCATGTGAGATATGGTATGAGTCAAGGTAGCAATGGAGTGGTAAGAAACTTCACAGCAACAGCTTCACAGCCCATCTTCCCACATCAGATTAGTTCTCCTCTGACTGCCAATGAGATGTTAGATTTGCAAACTGAAGTAGTCATGTTTCTGCATGGCCACAGGAGAGCTACTGCAGTGGCTTTGTAGGTGGCGCAGGACCTGGTTTGCATAACAGAGGTGTATGGTAGCCAAGATGTGGATGTAATTGCTCTCATCATGAAATGAAGCATTTTATCTTTGTTGATTGGACACTATAGCATCCAAAAAGACATGAGTTGTAGGATATAATAAATTGTGGGAGATTTTTGAGTTTGAGCCTTGTCCTACAGAATGACTTTTTGTCTGCTTTCTACATTGCCCATAATAATTGGCCAGACAAGACGGCAAGTAATGCAGGCACTCATAGCAGGACATAGGTATATCAAGTACACCATCTGTTTATGAAGGACTGGGCACAAATATGGAAGAATAGACTGTTACCTTGTGTCTATAGCTACATAAATATACTAACATCTAATATGGAGTAGTTAGGGTGTTCACGACAGCTGCTAAATATGACCTAGACAATCTCCACGTGAACTACATGCATACACACTGTGGCCCCAGCAAAACAGGGACTGTAGCTTAATGAAGTGACAATGTGTATGTAAGGGAAGGAAGAGAACTTCATCTTCAAGAACTGGAAATTCAAGCTTGTCTTCACGGACACTGCAGTTTGTACAATTTTCAAAGAGCACAGATTAGTGGAATTCTTCATCCAGGCTTTGTGCACACCCACACAGGTGTATAGAAAGACTTAAGATGTTTTGTGTGGCTCGCAGAGGTAGAATTGGGAGAAGTGGCATGAAATTATGAAAGAAAAGACATTCTGATATTGGAGAAGATCACTAGAGGGTGATGGATGCTTTGTTATTTCTTTGTTTCAATGCTATATTGGGCAAAACCAGAGAATATTTGGCAAGGGAAAAGTCTTTATTTTAAAAAGGTGGTCTATAAATTGGCTGCTTGCTTTTTGGTAAACCAAATGCGACTGGAGAGGTTTTTTACATACTGTGTCAGTTTTCCCTGGGTATTTATCAAACTTGGGTTTGAAAAGAAGCAGTGGAAAAGAAATATTTGATTTATCAAGCAGAGTCTATGCAGCAAATTGGCCTTGAAAGAAGGTGGCGTTCTCTGCCCTGAAGCAGCTACAGTGTGAAGGTATTTCACAAAGAATTCTTTGGTGGGTTCTTCAGCCTGGCAGTTGGCAGACAAAGCATGGAGAAATGCTGAACCCTCCTGTCTGTCCTTCTGAGCGAATAAGTGATATAAAAACAGGGGAGATCACACCAACTGAAATCCCTGGGTGCTGCTAACTTAGGTTCTTATGGAATGGGACTTGACTGTAGCATTCCAGATCCATGCACAGATTTGGTAGCATATTTTGTGACTCCTGAAAACAAACTAATGAATGCAATAAAACTTTATGTTCTCTCTCTCAGAGACGAGATGAGACAGAGAGGGAGGACAGAAGGATAGGGAGGAGCAGGGTTAGTTGTTGCACTTATATGCTGTTGAACTTGTAAGACCTCACTTCCACAGCCCCTGGCTTCAGAGCTTGTCAGCTGCTTTTTATTCCTCTCTAAGTACTCCAAGACATACTATGCCCTCCCTGCTCTCTTTCAAATTGCTCAAGCTGTGCTCCTCTCACTTTCCTATTACATTTCTTTGTGTACAGCACACTCATTAAAGAATAAATGTACCATACATACCATGTCACTGTCTTCATTGGTAGCCCTTCACAGTACCTAATTCCTCTTTTGTTGTCATATATAAACAGTTACCTCAAAAAAAGGTTCTGTTGTATTGCTTTCTCTTCACGTGTTCTGTGGTGAAGTGTCAATTTGGGATGTGAAAAGAATGCAGGAAAATAATGATGAGGTATAATAATAAGCTCTGATTAAATAGATACAGATCACATTCTGGGCAAAGCTGTAATGTGGTGTTCTACTTAGTATCTATCTGTGGTTCCACATTTTGTAGGCAGTTATGTTAACTGTACCTACAGTTTCTGTGTTTCCCATTATAAAGCCCCTTGTTACAGCTGCTACTAAGTTTGCCCAAGTATTTTAACTGTGCAGGCTGAAAAATTTCCATTCTGGCTATTTACTTCAGGTTGAATTTAGAGGGGCTTTAGAGGAAATAAAATAAGCAATTTGTGTTGAAATTTATTTTCAGTTGATTCATCAATCCTACAATTTGAAGCAAGCCCTTGAATTTTGTGGCAAATAAAGAGGGTGTGTTATAGTCATACCAAAGCATGCCCTTTGCTTACTTCTTTTGGGTGAAGAAACACTCCTCATGTATGGCCATGTTTTATTTTACTTGTTTTTGTTCTTAAATAGTTAAGCAGAAATTTAAGAATTAAGCAGAGACTGCCAGAGCCCTTTTCTACTTAGCATGGCCCACAGCAGACCAGTAGGCATTGGGTATAATTTCTTTTTAACTTGTTTTGTTCTTCTGTTTCTTTCTTTGGCTCCTTGGGGTAGAGGTTGCAGTATTTACTGTGCTAGCGCTAGTTTCCGTATTAAGTCAGATGAGAATTTCTTCAGCAACCAAATTATTTATATGCATCTCCTGCTGGACCACCATTTGAATCAGTCTCATCTTGTACAGCCATTAACTCCATATTTTCCTGCCCATCCAGAGAACATATCTGAAGGCAGGTTTGCAGAATGGCTGAGTGCTCACAGGAGCAGGTGAGGCTGACTGCAGATGTCCCATACATGCGGTCAGGTTCTAGGTTTGCCAAAAGATCAAATGCCAGTAGCTTGGTTTTGAAGTCTGTCATTCCTTTTTTTTCAACTTCACACTCCTAGGCTGTACGCAGGGAATGAAGAGCACTAGCCCTACAAGTGGGCTAGCAAAGGCATGGAGAGGGCATTACTGCAGCAGCCAGGAGGGAGTGAATACTAAATGTGTACAGTGCAAAATTAAGTGCATCATGTNGCAAGGGTCCTTGGGCATTGGAACAGGCTGCCCAGGGAGGTGGTTGATTCACCTTCCCTGGAGGTGTTTAAGGAACAGGTGGATGAGGCACTGAGGGTCATGGTTTAGTGTTTGATAGGACTGGTTGGACTCGATGATCTGATAAGTCTTTTCCAACCTGGTGATTCTATGATTCTATGTCAAATAAATTGGAGGTCCATACAAGAAATGGAAAAAACCAAACCAGAAAAAAAGAATAGCAATCTGCTTGCTGAATGAAGCACAGCTTGGTTGGGCCAGAGAGATTTGTGTGGTCATGTAGTACCTTATATGTACTATGGATTGGAAAAACAGGGTTGAGTTTGGGATGAGAGTCACAACTTCTTGTTCCTGATTCTTGAGAGCTTGACTCTCCAGCATGAACAATCTTTTGACACAGGTGTGTAAGAATGTAGAAGGAGACATGTGCAGCCTGTGGCAGCTCAGTTTCATTAGTGCAAGTTTGTGATATGCTGTTCCTGCCATGTTATGTAAAAACTCTTCTAAAATACTTCAGACCTTTCAAAAACACTTTCGGAAGGCTGCTGTTTGTATCTCTTGGCATGTTAGGCAAAGTGCTTTGACTGCTATGAGGAAGAGAAAAGTTTAAACTACTGCATTTAGAACATATTTAAAATAAGTTAAGATCCCTTCTGTGAATAAAAATTCATTGTTTTAAACACCAGCATGTCAGATTCTCTACATTTTGTTGACTTGGTCTGCTGGCAAGCTGTGCAAGTTTTTCCTGTTTCATAGACTAGAACGATACACACATACAGCTTTAAAACCAGGACAATTTCATAATTTTTGGAATTAATTTTTCCTGACCTGGATCTCATGAAGTTATAATTTCTGAGGAAATTCCATTTCTTTGGCAGGGAGAGAGAGGAAATGCTTCCCTGGCAGGTTGGCTTTAAAATATAAATGGTGCTGTTTGAAGCTGCTTAAGAGGCAGACTGAACTGGGGAGACCGATTAATGGGCAGGTGATGCAATCATACCTATGTGATAAATTGCTTGGTTCTTTCTTTATCAAATACCTTGCAGTACAATATGTCATACTATTATCACACACGTACACATAGCCTACATGTGCAGCACCAGATGTCCTGGGGCAGATCCCTGAAATCCCTTTAAGTCCTGGACCTTGGCCATTTTGTACAGTTAAGGACTCAGCCCCTTTGTCTCAATCTGTGTTCACTAAGCTGCAGACAAAACTGATGATTATTCATCTTGGTAAGTGTTACAAGTTTCTGGCTCTTATTTGCTAATGAAAAAAAAATGTTCTAACATGAAACTGGGCTTAGATCCCAGTTTTCAGTCATGCTTTCCTTTAAAAGATGAAGGATGTGCCATACATCACCTGAGAAGCATAAATCAAATAGTAATCATGCTGCTGTTTTCCTAAAGAACTCAGGGAAGAACTTAATTGCATTCACATCTCCTACTGCATCTAGCCTGGTGTCCTTAGTCATTTGTATTAAGATTGAGAAATCTTTACCAGGGATACAATACACACAATAGTTACAGTCACTGATGTAATACTGGCGCCAGTAAGCTTTATTTTATTTTTAAAAAAATACTACTTTCCATATACTTTAAAATAGTATAGACATAAAATATTTTTTTAAAAAACAGGAGCTCTGTCTATGTAATTTGATGCTGAGCCTTAGCAAAACAGGCAAAGTTCCAAATATTTTTCCCTGCTCAAATGATTTAAAATGTGTTTCCAAGGGTGATTTGGCTGGAGAGGCAACCACTGGGGAATTACAAGCTGAAAAGTTTTATTTTTTGTGAAGATCTGTATTTCTGTGAAGAAACCACAACCCCTTTTAGGGCTGGCCAGGAGCCAGAAGTAAGGTATGCTCAAAAAACATTCTCTCAACTGAAGTATCATTAATGAATCTGAAAGCAAAAAATGTTTTTCTTAAAACTTAAAAGAAAGACACAGAGATAAGTTCATTACAAGCAGAATACCTCACATAGACTGTAAGCCCCCTGGTTCTGTGAAGACTTATGCCAACACTTCACTTTCCTTCTATTCATACCAAATTTTTGCATCACTAAAATGAAGAGTCATCCACGCATAAGTGTTTGCTGAATTGGTGCCTCCCTTTGTACTTCATTATTGTTTGACGTGTTCAGTAGGAAGTCAGATCAACTAGAGGCATAAGTAACACATAATTTAGCATTGCCGGGGGAAATTTATTTTACAAGCTTGTTATATTCATAGCCAAATGTTACTTTTGGCAAAAAGAATGTTTACAATGTTGTTGTTTGGAGAAATTACACCATTTTTTTTTCTTCAGGGCCTGGTCCATGCACCCTTGGAATGCAGAGAGAACTGTCACTACTTTCCAGAGCACAGCTCTTCTTTCTGCCCGTATGCGGACTTGTAATAACCATGTGACATTTGGAGGACTTGGCTCTTGGGAATCCTGTGGGCAACCTGTTTGGGAGGCACCTGGACTACTTTCTCTACACGCCAGGTAGCATCTATACTATTTGGTTCAGTAACTGGGCTAAGACTGGGGCGGAACAAGGCACATTAGTCCTGTTTGTATGCTAGAGCTATTTCTCTGTAAGCATCAGCTATCTTCCTGTGCTGGACAAGTTTTCCTAATATGCCTAAATATATGCAGGACACATCACCTCTCTCATTTTCAAAAAAAATATTAAAAACTAGAGCATTATTTGTATCCTATATGTTCTCAGGGGAACCTCAGCTGGAAGCATGCTGTAGTGTCTGACTCTCAGCTTTAGTGGAGAACATTGCCGGTCATTCTTGCTCAGAAATATTCCCACAGTTGCTGTCAGGCCTTCTTCACTACAGCCTGATAACTGAAGATTTTGCCCAGGAGCTGGAAGACAGGAGAATGCACCTTCTCATTGACTGTTTCTCTGGCCTCATTTCTCTGGCATCCCCCTCTGCATGATCACAGAATCACACAGAATCACACAGAATCACACAGAATCACCAGGTTGGAAGAGACCCATTGGATCATTGAGTCCAACCACTCCCACCAAACACTAAACCATGTCCCTCAGGACCTCGTCTACTCTTAACTTAAACACCTCCAGGGAAGGTGAATCAACCACCTCCCTGGGCAGCATATACCAGTGCCTAATGACCCTTTCCGTAAAAAACTTC
>WAAB01004504.1:0-55604 GCA_013389865.1 Piaya cayana | reverse complement strand
TGACTGGCCTCCAGCTGGATTTAACTCCATTTACCACCACTCTCTGGGCCCGGCCATCCAACCAGTTTTCCACCCAGGAGAGTGTGTGCCTGTCCAGGCCAGAGGCTGACAGTTTCTGTAGCAGAATGCTGTGAGAAACTGTGTCAAAGGCTTTGCTGATGATGGTACAGTTTTGGCAGGGAGGGCAAGAATAAACCCTCCAGAAACATCTAATAGCACGTGTTTTATTGGTAGGTCAGAATTGCAAGGTGTTCATCCAGTTTTGTTTCAGAGACCTGAGCCCAACACCTCTCTTCCTGGATGATTGCGTATTCCGATACACCATCATACAAAGAGGAGAACCCACTAGAAATAGCTGTTATTTTTGAAGTCCCAGTCACTTCAGGCCACAATGTATGGACTGCGCTTTTAGACCTGGTGAATGATATGCGCATTGAAGAGGATCATCTAGGAGGTGGATGTGTGTTTTAGCACCCATCTGCAGTCAATACGTCCCATGGAGTAGTCTGCTAACCACCTACTCAGCCTCTAGGTCTCCTGAACCTGTCTTTGAAGATAACTGTCTTTTCCTGTTGACCTGAATGGGAGTTTATATGCTGAATTCTGATTTATGCAGCACTCACCTCGGGGTATTTGACCAATTTTTAGAAATGATTAATCTCTAAATTACAATTACTACATCCTTTTTTATGGATCTCTCTCCAAACAAAAACCACTTTCATTTTGCCACCTCTCCCTTTATTTTCAGGGAATAGTTACCTTGTGTGGCATGCTCCCTATGGTGAAGCCCAAAAAGTGGATGAGAGGAAATCTAGTTAATGCTCACCAACATAGCATTTAAGGTAATTTCATGACTGATGTCAGAAGGACTCATGTGCAGCTCCCCCAAGGAACTGAAAGCAACTGTGTCATGGAAGCCAGTGACAGGGAATTATTCTTGCTGTCCATGTTGTGGAGGAGTCAATACTCAGAGAAATTCATACCTTCAGCAGACCAACAATAACTCTGTTCCAGACTGTTATCTCTGTAGTTTTAGTGTCCAGTTAAAAATGAATTATTGTCTGGTAAAAATAGTAAGGATTATTATATAGACACTGGGCCTCAGGGAAATGGCATGTTCAACTATCGTGGTACCTTGATCATAATGTCCTAAGGGTCTTGGCATGTTAACCAAGTTCTGATTATATTTCACAGTTTTGTCTGCCCTTTTCCTATGTCTAATTCATCTATAAAATAAAGGAGCAGAAATATATTTTTAGCAGGTCATAGAATAGCCATAGTAACACAATGCAGATCACAAAATGTTTTACAGAAGTGACACATCCCTTGGACAGCTTGCAAGTAAAATCTGAGACTTATCTTCTTTTCAGACATTGAATAAATTTTCATGTGAAATCCTTTTATTTTAATTATCCTGAACAAGCCCTTCAAACAGCTGCTATGCTTTGGTTTTATATTTTTACTGCAGTGCAGTTTAGAGCTCTTTCATCCTCTATTCTTTCATTAACTTTTATGATTTGTCCCAAATAATATCTAAGAACTACTTTACTGAGACTCTGTGGAAATAAAAAACCAAAATAAAAACAAAACCAACAAAACAGAGAGAATTAGTAAATGCATTTTAAGAGGTTATGTATGCAAATGCTGCCAGGGCTTTTAACCATCATGGTGCTCTGAAGTCTGACTACAGAATAGCTGTGTTCTTGTCTGTCTAATTTCTGTAACAGCTTCTAGGATAAAGTGGGCAGTCTTCTCCAGAGAGTTATTTAATGAGCTCCTCTGTTTTTATATAACTAATGGAATGAGTCCTCACTGCTTCTGCTTATTTGCAGCCTCCTGCTCCATGCACACAGCCTCCAACCTCAATATTAATATGTGCTTGGAAGTCACGCTTCTGCACTGGCATTTCATTACAGAAGTTCACTTGCTGGAAATCTTTGTCCATTTAGATAATATCAGAAATGATTGCTCTAAATTGTGTCAAGAGTCAGACAGTGGAATGCAAAGATTCCTCCTCACCACTGCTAAGCACAATTTAATACATCAGAATGAGTGTGTCTCCAGGTCATCTGTATACTATAATATAGTCAGGCTGAACCAAACCACTAGTACTAGATTCAGTGGCACTTAATACATTAACACTAGTCTCTTCACAGGTTGTCAAGTGGTTCTTGCAGACATCATAATGCTAGGTATTACAGACATCTAACTCTACAGTGCTCAGGGGAGCAGGTCAGGAGCAGAGCATTCACAAGATGACGTTATTCTAAATCACTCCTCACAAACTCCATGGTCAGAAGTTGCACAGCATTGGCCCATCTTGTTCATTCAATCCCTTTTTGAAAGCATTTGTATTCCTTGGGGCTGTGCCTCATAAATATGGCAGAGGGATTCACATATTAATTATGCACTGTATGAAGAAGTGTGCAAGGGATTTGTTTTATACCTGCTACCTGCTATGTTGACAGGTCTGGTATTGTGGGAAGTAATGAATAGCCATTCTTGGTAAACTTTTTTCACAGCATCTATGACTTCATCAATATCCCTCTCAGAAATCTCTTTTTTTGGGGGGGGGGGGGGGAGGGGAGAGCTGAAGGTGTTAGCCTGTCTGATCTCCACAAATTAATCCCTACTAACAGTGTTACACAAATTAAATCACTTTTACCTTGTAATAATTGTCTTTCAGGAATATCTAATATATGTTATTTGTTATTTTGCTGTTTGGACATCTTGATAATAAAAAAGAAGGAAGATAGAGAAGCAAAAGATGAATTAAAGTTGTATATAATTGGGGTAGAACTCCCCATCAGGCTTCTACTTTCTTACAGTGAATCCAAAAGGCTAGTTTGCCTTTTGAAGATGTGACTGGTGTTACCCTTAGTTTACAGGGAAGGAAGAGTATTTATTTACATATGGCTTGATGTTACCCCTGTTGAAATTGGTTGGTATCTGAAACCTACTACTTGGGAGTATCTGAAACCTACTATTCAATTAAATATGTGGCTTACAGCCTTTCATGGAAGTTGGCATGGGTTTTATTATTAATAAAGTTGTATACATGCTTACATTGAAGCTGAGTAGCATATTTTCATGGAAAAATTAAGCATCTCTCTGTGGGGTCATTTCAAAAGTTCCTTCAAGTTCTGTATATCTATACCAATAGTACATAAATCAAGTTCTGTACATCCATGCCAATAATACATAGGGCTTTTTGGCCTCTTAACAGAGAGGTGATGGTGGACATTAGGAGTGAACTCTATGCCTCTTATTATAGTTAGTAGCTATGTTTAGCTTTTAATTTAAGGAAATATATTGACTGTGAATCCTGATCAGCTTTTTTTCCAATTAATGCATTGTCATCTGCACAGTGAATCTTCAGGAAACTGGAGCTATTCTGCTTGCATTGTCACACACAATGCTGAAGATGAAATATTTCACCAAAACAAGCTCAATCATCATCACATTTTGTTTTCCATTTCAACTTAGAAAGTACCTTAGTCCAAAGCCTGTTCTTTCGGTGGTAAATGTATTCCATGTGTAATATGCTGGAATGTGCAGTAATAGTAAATTGCTTCATTTGCACGATCTCTAAGAAAACTGCATCTGCTCAGCTGCCTCAGTAAGGAAAAAACCCTTGAAAACTTCAAAGCACTGTGGCAAGTTCATTGTGCGTTCCTGTCCATGAAAGCTTACAACTGTGTCTGCTTTATTCATTAAGAAACCATTGGTTGAGTAAGAAGCTAATCATGCCATGGATGCAACTAAGAAATTGGACATTAGGAAAATTCCATATTACATCTGTACGGAAGGTACCCTGAGGCTCCAGAGAGAGAAGAAATATTTAAGTTCAAAACGTAGGTCCTAAAATGTGAGAAAAGGGTATTAAAAATAATAAAATACTTAATACTTTTAATAAATTATACTATGCACAAAATAGAATAATAGAATCATAATGAGAGACTCAGAGAATAGTTTTGGTTGGAAGGAAATTTTAAAGGTAGTCTAGTCCAGACATCCTGCAATGAGGAGGGATATCTTCAACTAAATCAGGCTGGTCGGAATCTCATCCAGCCTGGCCTTGGATGTTTCCAGGTATGAAGCATCTACAACCTCTCTGGGCAACCTTTTCCAGGGTTTTACCACAAACTGAAAGACCATTCCTTACCTTGAAAATAAGTAGAAAGTAGATAAAGACAACTATATCTAAGAATGCTTGTATTTTAATTTAAAATATTTATTAAACATTAGAAAGTTTACTATGTGTCTGTTTTCTTGAAGATACTGCCTGCCTTATAGCTACAGAAAGGCATCTGAAGATGAAAATTTGAAGAACACTTGAATGAAGGAGCCAGTCAATATGAGCTGGGCAATAAAAGTCACAATTTCACAAGAAATTTCACAAGAGTTTTCCACATGTGAGTACCTGCTTAGCACAGTTACAAGGGGTGCCTTTCAAGCTCTCTTTCAGAAGAAAGAATCCTGAGGTCACATGCCACTTCCAGACTTGATGTGGTCCATCTAGGATCCTTAGCCTAGTTGCAAAATGGGTGTAATTCAGGATTCAAAGGAATGAATTTTTTAAGGGTTAAGACATTAATGAAATTCTCAGAGCACCTGGAAATTGAAATCTTGTTGAAACCATACACTTTTAATGAACCACAGCTTTTTTGCAGTTTAAAAGAGCGTATTGGAGTGCACGCAAGTAGAACTAAAGCTTGAGCACCATAGAAGAATGGCAAGAATATTTTGTAGCTTTACTTTGGTAAGTAAAGATTCTTGTTTTAGAAGAGCATGGTAGGTATGATTCTGAAAACTGTCATTTTTTTTCTGAAACAGTGCGGTTAAATCTCATGATCTTCTGTTTTTCAGCACCCAGAGGGACATACCCTGAATTGTCCACATTCCTTTGAAATCCTATGGGCAATTTCCAGAAGTAACATTTATGTATTGTCACTGGTTTTATTTCTTTAGTTGCATTTACCAAAATAAAAATAGAATCTTTTCAGTGGATAGCATGAAAACACAAAATGTCTGCATGAAAACAGACTGTAATAAGAACTGATAATCAGAAAATTCTGTACACTTGTTTTATTTGAACAGACTCCTGAGACCTATGGCTGTGCCAGGGGTAATATTTTCTAAATGCTCCCAGATTCTTCAATTTTGTTATCCACTGGTTAACTTAAATTAAATACTAGTTAATATTAATCTCTTTCTTTTTGTAGTTCAAAATGATCAAATGAAGTATTAGGACTGGCAAGGCAGACATGGTCTGGTAAATTACAGTGTACTTTTACTAGATTTACAATGTGTTAGCTTTGACATCAACTGTAATACGATCCAGTATTGTGAGATGTACTTTTGGATCTTGACATGTTTATTGTCAAACCTGGCATTTTTGCTGTATTTTAGAATTATTATTAAGACCTGAATGCATGTAGGTTATGGGGAAAGATTTTTTACAAAGTGACAATATGCAAGCTCCTGCTTGAAACCACTTTACTTGCCAAATGAGGTCATGGAGAGTGTAGAAGTAAGCACAAAAGTCAGTACACAAAAGGGCTTGTGTCTTAAGACCTTAGTCTGGAATTCACCTATACATCTACCTCCTGGTCTAGTCAGACAAAAATGTACTGAATGTCAGTCATGGATGGGCAAAGTAAGGGTATTGCTGGTCTCTCGACACTGCACTCTTTGGATATGATGGATGTGAAGAAATTTAATCCTTCCAGAGGGAATCAGGTGGCACTGTCAGGACAAAGACTGCAAACAATTTTATACTGGAAAAACCTTTCAATTTTTGTCTTTTTGGGCCAAACTGTTGGTCTCCAGCTGTTCTCTGTTAAACACTAAATCTGCTAGAGGAAAGAGTCTCAAAGAAAAGGTTAAACATCAAATGGCAGTTTCTATTGGTTGGATTATGTTTAGATCATATAAAACATGCTAAAAATTATTTCCCAGGCACTGGTAAAATATTTGCTTTATGGATTAGAATGTTAGATATTCAAATCCAAGTTGGGAAAAAAAAAGCCAATAGCCAAAAACTGTTTTCTTTAAAGGATCTGTGCTGCAAACAAGTGAATTGAGTGTTTGTGATATCTTCCTATTATCCCAGAAGTCAGTCTGAGCAGGCAGAGGAAGAAAGCAGATGTCTTACAGACTGAGACAATGTTATGTGAAGAACAATACAAGTAATCTTCCGAAGAATAATTATTGAATTTGGGCTTTCCCTTATGTCATCCCTGTACTAAAACTGACTGTTTTCCTTTGTCCTTTTAAATAAAGAAAGAAGCATGGAAGTGTCTGATTCTTTGACATTTCCACTGTGTTTTTAGCACTGTGTGTCCCTTCTCTATCAATGTAGGGAATCCCATTATTCATCCTGGCAATCTTATGTTTTCCCCTATGCCTCACAGTTTCTCTACAGGTGATTTATTGTTTTCCTTTCACAAGAGCACCTCAGTTTGGAGCATGACTCTAAACCTCCTCAAACTGTAAATAGCAATCTCATGTCAGAAACTGAGTACCATAGGTCAGCTGGGAAGAATTTGGTCTTCACAGTGCTACAAAATCTTGTGATTTTAGCATAAACCTTTTGATATCTATCGTTCCTTGAATTTCCCACATTTCTAGATGTGTTCTTACAAGAATTTGACCTTATACTCAAAAAAACCCGTGTCTATTCTTGTGGTAGCCAAATCTTGTAATTTTAAGCCCATCTCATGATCTGGGGAATGACTCACAACTTTTTTTATTTTTGAAGTTCAGAGTACTGTGATGGAATGTAGAAAGCTGGTTACAGTGTGTTGACTTTTTGTCTTCAGTGTCTGGTTTGCATAATTGAAGACAGATGAAAACATACTCTGCTCAACATTTTTAGAGCTATTTTGGTGTCAGACTCATGAATAGAGAGAGCTGGAAACATCTTGTAGTTACTTTTTGGTAACTGAGTTTTAATTACTTGTTTGTAAAAAATATCATGTTATTTCATCAAAAATATTTTTCATCTGAATACTGAAAACATGAACACCAAAAGGTTTTGGGTTTTATGTTTTTCTCTAAAGTATATATAAACAAAAATTCTAAAAGTGAGTGGCTAATTTTTTTTAATGTAGATTATTCAGTTTGGGGTTTTCTGTAGCTGCCACAGAGGTATTATGTGTCATCAGAAAGGGTCATTGGGCACTGACAGAGGCTGCCCAGGGACGTGATTGATTCACATTCCCTGGAGGTGTTTAAGGCACGGGTTGAACAAAGTGCTAAGGGGCGTGGTTTAGTGTTTGATAGGAATGGTTGGACTCTATGATCCAGTGGGTCTCTTCCAACCTGGTTATTCTATAATTCTATGATTCTATCAATAAGAGGTCAAGCAATCATTTAAAAGAGTCCTTCTACTTTATGAAAACATCGAACTTTCCCTAAATTCTCTTGAGTTTCTTGTATTCTGGAAGCAGTGCTATTACCCACAAATTACTGGATTTGAAAATGTTTGCTGAACATTACTAGGTAAGAATTAGCTGTCCATGCATTATGCATGCTGCAATATCTGGCATTTTGTGTATCAACTTCAAATGCCTAACGAAGGGTCACTGCTAAAGTGAAAGTACATAGGTTGTTACAGATAGACATGCTACTAACTGTTTATATGGAAACTAAACCTATACATTTGACTGTATCACCTGAGCAGGATATGAATATTTGTGAATATACAAACTCCAAGAAACTCAGGTAAAGACAAATCCAGTCATCACAGAGACATTCATAACACATTCATACATTTTTTTGTCCAGTATTTGATCACGCCTATGGTAAATTTGCTCATAATCAAATTTAGAGGTATCAGTTCACTTTGGATGCTTCACTACAGCAGTTTATCCCTTAGTACTTCCTTGGAAATATTTGAAATAGGAAGATGCTTCCCCTTCAACAAGTTTCACAGAATCACAGAATCACCAGGTTGGAAAAGACCCATGGGATCATCGAGTCCAACCATTCCCACCAATCACAAAACCATGTCCCTCAGGACCTCGTCCACCGGTCCCTTAAACCCCTCCAGGTAAGATGATTCAGCCACCTCCCTGGGCAGCCTCTTCCAGTGCCCAATTACCCTTTCTGTGAAATTTGTTTTCCTAATGTCCAGCCTAAACCTTCCCTGCATCAAGTAGTTTTACCAAAATGTTTATGGGAGTCGCATACTGATGACCTTGTCCTCTTTTCTCCTTATCCAGGTTGCAGCCACTTCTTATTCTTTCCCCTTTTTACCTTTCCTTAACTACTCTGAGGCAGGTAAAACAAGAATCTCCATGGAAACCAGTCATGCATTGCTTCCTGTATTTAATCCTTCACTGGTCTGCCTTAGTGTCCTCATTCTTCTGCTTGAATCTTATTTGCTAAATCATCCTGTACTGGAGAAATCCCCAGTCTGCAGTAAAGTTTTGTTTGCTGAAAAGCATCTCTGGGATAACCATTACTCTAGTAGTTCAGTTCCTACTAATCAAATGTTGAGATTATTTTAAAAGACCCTTTTTTTTTAACAAGAAGACAAGCTTTTTAGAAATTAATAAAATTATTCAAATTGGTACAAAAAACCTGCTGGTCAGTAAAATCTATTCCTTGAGTTCAGTTCTATGTCATGACTATGATATTTTCCTTCTCCAATTGAGGTTTTTTTGCTGTAAACACACAGAAAGCTTGTTTCATCTAGACTTTCATAAGAAGAGGAAGGCTACAGAGGAAACATTAGCATCAAAACAATACTGACTTATTTTAGCATCAATTGAAAGACAGAAAAAGACAACTTGAAGTCTTCTCTTGGAATATGCTTGTTAATCTCAGGTATTTCTGAAGTAATTTCTTTAATAATCTGTCTTCCTACTAGGTGATACTCTGGTGTAGAAGTGGAGCCCAGTCACATGATGCTGATTTTGACCCAGTTGAACTTTTTAAAAGAGAAAAAATATTAATTACTGGAATAATGTTCTTGTTCTTGCTCAAATATTTTTTTAATACTTTGTTTATGCATAACGCTTATGTTTGTGTATAAGAGCAGTTGCAAAGCTTCATGCTTAAACAGAAGGGATTTTCAAGTCCCAGTATTTTATGGTCACTTAATCTTCAGCAGTTGTTAAAGAAAAGATGTGTAAAGCAAGAAAAGAAGAAAAACTAGGTGATTGTTACAGTACCAGTATCCCCCTTAAAACTGTACATATGCAGGTCCAGCTCATCCACTTCACCTGCTGATAATGTGGTCCTTCTCTTTTCCTGAGTTGATAAGCATTGGCAAAAATGCTCCACTGAGATCCAGTTAACCATATATTTTCATCATTTGGAAGTCAGGCATCTTGTCCAGCATGTTGTCCAGTCAGCTGGGGGTTTTTTTAGCTAATTTGGTAAGCCATTTCTGGTCTTCGGTATCTGTGACAACACAAAGCATATCAACATGAGCAGGCAATTTAAAATATATTGGATTAATTCCCTACACTCCACGCAGATGTCTAGAAGGCTGAAAACTGTCACATGCAAGCCACAAGGAATGCTTGTTTTGCTGGAGAGTTCCTTGGTCACACCAAGAGCAAGGTAAGAATGTCACTGGTAAGTGCATGATAAAAGCTATTATGAAGCTGCATCTGTCAGTGTGAAAGCTAGAACAGTGCCTAATGATGCTGTTTTAATTTTTCACCTGTTAAAAGAGCTAGTCTGTCTCCCAGTGGTACAGAAGAAAAGATTCCCAGGAACTGGTCTGAGCCTGGAAGGAAATCCACAACTACATTGTGAAGGCAGCTGTAGATGTTGCTAATAGCAGCTCTGGATGAGTATACCGAAACAAGAGAAAAGTGGTCGAAGAGCAGTAAAAATAAAAAAACTGTAATTCTAGCTTTGGATTACAACACAGTTGCTCTGTTGGGTGAATGCTGTAGTTTTTATTTACAGGAATAAAAGTTTGCTTTTTCAGTAATTAGAACAACCAGACATCTATAAATTTGTGTTTCTTTCTGTGGGTTACTTCTCAAATTGACAAATGCCACCTGTCTAAATAATTATATGATTTCGGTGAGAATGACTAGATATATGTTATTATTTGTGTGAGGATGAAGCCTATTTCAATGTCCTGTTTCACACCTGGTATTTGTTTCCATCTTTCCCTTCATGCAGGGGACTCTTTGTGTCCTCAACCCAGACCTGACATTTGCTGCCTATGTGCCCTACTTAATTTTTTCCTACTTCCAAATCCTTCTGTCACTCAAAACACCCTGAGTTAGCAGAGGTGATCTATTCTGTAGCTACCTCTTCTCACAGCTTGCACATGTGCTTGTGGGGACTGCTGAGTCCAGGGTCACTCTGGCCCAGCAGAGAGGCAGATCCAGCTCTGAAATGGGATGAGGAGCCACCTGAGGGATTCAGAGCATCCCATGGCACCAGCATATCTCACAACAACTTTTGACATGTTCTCTGACATTTAAAGGGCATTTTAACACAGCAACAAGCACTGAAAGCCAGAAATGCCCATTGATGCAGGAGGTTGCACAGATACAGCTTTTCCCATGATGGTTACAAGAAACTGATGTTATTCAGTTTTTAGGCATGCTTTACCTTTTCGAGGAGTGAGGCTAACAACCATGTTTTCAACCCAGTGGCTTTCTGGCAGACATAAGCTGGAACCATTCCAGTCCACTTTAACCCCTGGACATAATGTTTACTCTCTAGACAGTCAAATGCCAGCTGTTATAACATTCACAACTCTGCTCCAGCATACAGAACAAGCAGGTGCATTTATAAAAACTTGAGGGATTACTTGCAGACAAATAACACCCATAAGATGGTGCTAATAGACACTTACACTGTGGAACACAGAACAAGGGAAAGGATCCATGTTCAAAAGACATTGAGAGTTTTCAAAATAAAATCTGAAAATGAATTTCTGATCTGCTCACGGAGAAATTCATTAGGAGTCCAACACAGCAGGGCTTTTTTCCAATGTGTGGCACTTATGCCCTGCAGTGTTGTTTGAGGTAGTCATGAGCCACACAAAGTACAGAAATGAAATTTGTCGAGTTTTGTTTTCCTTGGAGTCCTAAGTCGTATCTCTCCTTTTAACCCTGTATGGTTCCAAGTGAGAAAATAAAATGTAAAATAGCATTATTTTCCCTGAATTTCTATGCTTGGTTCTCTCTCTAGCTTTGGTCTTTTTCTCATTTATCTCAAGTCATATCTATACAGCCACTCCTCTCTCATTCAGTCTGTCCTCCTTATTCACAGACAAGTTTGCTGGGATGCCAGATTTCTTTGCTGTTAACCCTGCTCTCAGTCTCCTCCTTTCCAACTCATGTGCTGTGGTCATAGATTCATCTGAAGCTACTCTGTAATCAAATAGCCTTCCTGTTACTTGAGTACTGGTAGGCTCATCAGGTTGCTCAGATTTACAGATCTACGTAATTAATTTACATTAATAGACATTCCTAAACCTTTCAAGAAGCAGCATTTATCAAGCCATTCAAAACTTTTGGCACTATGACTAACCATGGAACTACACACTCTTTATTTCTGTGCCTGTTTTAGTTATTGAAATCCTAGTTTGTGGCATTTTCCTCCTGAGTATGTAGTTTCCCAAAGACTACTTGGCCTTGGAATGAAAAAAACATTGACTTTCATGCAAATATTTTGCATCCACTTTACAGTGGTAGTGGTAGAAATTAGTCTGGGTTGTTATTGTTGTTGGAAGTGGTCTTTCCAGGATGAAGAGAGACTTTTTACTAAAGGGATGTAATCAGAAAACAGCATTGTCTTACTTTATACCATTACTTAACTTTTAAAGTAAAATTCTTGTAAAAGGGAAGGTGATGACCTGCAACTCCATCACCACCAGTTGTCTATAGTGTTCAGATGCTAGCTCAGTGTTCCTGGGATAATGAGTATCTGGGTCCAGCTCAGCTTGCAGGAGTGTAAAGCTGTGTTGGAATGGGTGAGCAAGCCCTGTGTGCTCCTATTAAACTGGGTTGCCCTCTCCTTCACTGTAGAAATCCTCATTCAGAAGCAAAGGGGTAGACTTATCTGTATGAATGCAGATGAGTTCATCTACACTTTGAATAATGTTTCATTTCCTTCATAGGCCACCAGATTTTCCGTCTTCCTCTACAATATAGAATGGATTCTTTGAGAATTTCTGTTCTTATAGAGATTAGAGCAAATTAATACTGACTCCTTTAAAGAAGCATAGTGTTGCTGTTTGCATATCATCCTACTGAGGTCTGCGTTTGTTGTGACATGGTTAGATTATCTTTCAGTTTTCCAACAGGCTGATTTTTCAACACACATGCTAAATTTACAGGTCAAACAGTGCCTATATTATTATTCCCAGTGCCTTGATAAGCAATGCGCAATATTTGGAGGTACTGACAAGACATATAAGTGAGGGCAGGGGCCTTGAGGATGCTGCCTTGGAAAGGTCAGCAGGCAATGAGCAGCTATGTATGTGTGAGGGTCAAATTCTTTTCCCCCCATATTCCTTTCTAGTAGCATCTGTTTAACTCAAGAGAACAGGTGACAAATGTCCTGGAGACTAGCTGATTTCAGAAATTGAATGAAATGGAAACATTTCCGATGGACTAAGTTTTGCACTGACAGGATTCAAACCTCTGTCTGATGGGATGAAGTCAACATCTTTGCTCCTGAATGGAAGCTTCCATGTTCACAAAAGCATCCTCCTTGGACATTCAGAATAAATCATTTCACTTAGAGTTTAAAATTAGTTTCAAAGTAGGTCCTTAAGTAAATTAATTATGTGGTATCACAAGAAAGTAATTTTACAGGTTCTCCAAACTTACTAGAATGTAGAAGTCCATTGATACCTTTCACACAAGCTGGTGTGACTTAGCTATCAAAATGATGTGGGCCCCGTGGCTCTCCCATTGCACACTCAGCTCTTTAATATCTTAGGAAGAGGAAATGTCACTGCTGATTTCTCTGATGTTAAGGATGGAAAATAAGTACTGCAGTAAGTCAGGTACTGCCATATGCTTTACTGAATAAATAATTTTAACAAGTTTAAAGGAATTATCTGATATATATACATGTCAAAAATGAAACATTATGGAGGCAAATGTTAAATACTTGGTTCTGAGGATATATTGTTGAACCCATGCTAGCTTAACGTGCAAGTCCTACTCTTAAGAGCATGAAAAATATATTTCTGCAGTACATAGGTAAACAAATCTGCTACCCACATGCTCTGCTAATGCTGGCAATTGGCCAGGGAACAGAATTCAATTAAATAGATTAGGCTAAAGAAAGCATAAATGCAGAATTTAAGTAAATTACCAAAAATTGCCCTCATTGAAATACACTTTTCATTTGCAGTCCCATTATAAGCTGCACTGAAATTTTTAAAGTATGTTTGAAAGGCAAGATTTGATAGATGGCTAGAGGTAGCACAAAATTAAGCCACTTCACTTGAACACAGGCTGGATATGTTCTAGATTCATCACATCAGAGCTCACACTTGCTTTGTGGGCCTTGTTAGAATAACCAAATGATACAATGCATTCTTTCTAAACAAACGAAGGGAGCTCATAGACTCTTAAGACATTTTTTCCAAATACTCGGGCTCAGATCTGATCAGATGCCTCTGAGCCTAGGCAGACTGCCCTGTACGTTGACTGGCAGGAAGGAGAACTTATCTCTTGTGTGCTTAGGCCCCCATAATTGCATCTCATTCCTGGCTCCTTCAAAATAACGACTGTATCCTCCCCATGGTTTGCAGAACACATGCAGAGGAAATAGCAGGGTTGCAAGCTAACTGGCACAAAAATTCTAACCAGATGATGGAAAAAATGTTTGTCAAACTGAGAGCACTTGAGAGATTTTCTTCTTCCAAGAGGACTGTATATAATCCAGAAAACAGCCTGCCCTGGAATCGATTGACCCTATCTCAAGCAAGCTGTTACTTGTTATTCCAGTACCATTTTGCCAAGCACAGTTTTAACATGTGCAGGAAGATTCCAGAATACAATATTTCCCCTTTATTGGCAGGCATATAAAGTATGTTTGGAAAAAAAGAAGGACAAAAAGCCCAAAGAGCAATAAATGACACTTCTGAAAGGAGGGAAAAAAAGCTCATGAACAAGCATTATTTTTCCAACATTGTTAAGTACAGAAGGTGGTTAAAATAATTCCAGAAACCTAATAATCTTGTTTTGCTGATTTTCCTTGAAGTGATGATTTTTCCCCACTTGTCCTTGCAGCCCTGAAGCACTTACTTCAGCTCCTTCAGAAGCAGCCTGCCTCACTTAGTACTGGAACAAGCCATTTTCAGGCCAGATTTTCAGGTTAAGCATCAGTGAGTCAATTAGAAGCTAGGAACAGCTCATGGTGTTAGTGTTTCACCTTCTCCAGAGGTTTTCCTGCCTCATTTACACACTTACTTTCAAAAATAACACTTATTTACCAACAGTAATTCACCAAAAACCTCTGATGAAAACTAAAATTATTTTCTCAGTTGCTGAGATGAAATTATGGAGATAAACCTGCAGAATGTGTAAGTAAATATACCTCCTTTTAAACCAGAGACTATCACTAATGACTGCCATCAGCTGAGGACTGTGCCCCCACCTAAAGTGCAAAGAAAATTTCCTTAGCAAAGACACATGTGAATAGAGTCTGTTGTGAGATAATGCAGTTGGCATATAGCTTCACTGTGACATCTGTGCTCAGGCTGTTGCCAAACATACCCAAGATACCTTGCCTGGAGTTCGTTGTCACCTTCATTCACGTCAATCTTTTCTACCCTACAGCTGTTTGGCCAGTCCTCTCCCATTCTGTCTTTACGTAGCTGATTCCTTATACCTCAGAAGATAGTGGAGCTGCATTTACCCTTATTAAAATATCATAGAATCACAGAATTATAGAATCATTTGGATTGGAAGGGACCTTAAAGATCATCTAGTTCCAGCCACCTATGATGGTCAGGGACACCTCCCACTAGATCAGGCTGCCCAAGGCTGCATCCAACCTGGCCTTGAACACCTCCAGGGTTGGAGCATCCACAACTTCTCTGGGCAACCTGTTCCAGTGCATCATCACCTTCATCATGAAGAATTTCTTCCTAATGTCTAACCTAAATCTTCCCCCTTCCAATTTATAGCCATTCCTTCTTGTCCTATAACTACTTGACCTTTTAAAAAGGTCCTTCCCAGCTTTCTTGTAGCCTCTTCAGGTACAGGAAGGTCATTGTAAGTTCTCCTTGGAGACTTCTCTTCTCCAGGCTGAACAAGCCCAATGCTTTCAGCTTGTCCTCATATAAGAGGTGCTTCAGCCCTGTGGTCATCTTTGTAGCCCTCCTCTGGACTCCTCCCAACAGTTCCAGATTCTTCTTACTTTGACCTGTTTGTGGCTACTCTTTAAAGAAGGCTCTTCATGTTCTGTTTGTTTTCTGATATAGAGAGCAACGCCTCCACCCCTCCTTCCTGTTCTGTCTCTCCTGAACAGCCTGTAGCCATAAATAGCCATGCTCCTGTCATGGGATTCATCCCAACAATTTTCAGCAATGGCAACCAGATCACAACTTTCTAGCCGCATGGTAGCTTCCAGTTCCTCCTGTTTATCTCTCAGGCTGTGAGCATTTGTACAAAAGTGCTTCAGTTACGCTGTTGGACACTTCATATTCTTAGAGGATCACCCCTTATTTCCGTTAAGTGTTCTGTGGAAGTTTCCTTCCTGATACCTACTACCTCAGGAGCCCCCTGCTCACCTACACAAGACTTCAACTGTGTTACAGCATTCCCAGCATGCTCTGGGGAAACAGGTGGAGGGCCATACCAACACTCTGTCCTTGCAATTAGCATGTCCTGCTGCAAGCCTAATATCATCCCAGTCCCCCTTCACATCTAGTCAATGAGACCTGCAAGCTCCTGATTACGTCTTGATATTTCCTGATCTATTGCAGGGATCAAGCTTGTTGATCTACGGACTGAGAAAATCCCAAAGAACACTGTATAGAGATTTTCCCTGTCCACTTTGCAGTGTCTTCAGACTTTGTGTTCTTGCTTCTTCATGTTCCTGCAACTAATGCAGTCACCTTCTGTCAGCCTGGATTGTTGTGAGGGATAAGAAGTTTGTGTCAGTCTCATGTTACCTCTCTGTGACATCTTCATAACAAATCCATATGCCAGGGTAAGGAACTAGTTTTAGAGCTCACTTTTATTTAGAGCATTGAGGAATAATTCTGCACCAACATCCCTCTAACTTATGTCCTATTTTTATCTGAATATAAATTTTACACTTATATCAGCAATCTGTCTCTCATTAAAACATACTTATTAAAAATATTCAAGGTGTTCAGATACTAATAGTTCAGGTACTAGTTCTCTTTTAATCTAGTAGGACACATTTTTCTGGAAAAAGGTGTCTCAGCAGACATAAGCTATGGCTTATATGAAAAAGAAAAGATAAAATTGCCCTTAGATATGGTTGTACTCTGATTAAACCAGAACTTTCTTTGGGTGATACAAGCACACAACTATGAAACAGTATAGGACAAAGACAGTGATCTGAGAAAAGTGCTTGATTCAATATGTACATTTAAATAGATATCCTCAGTGCTTCCATTTTTCAGGAAGCTTACTTTGAAATCAGCCATTTTCACTTCCACAACATATAATGAAGAAGAATTGAAGTATCTGTGCAAGAAAAGAATTCAATGTTGTACATTGTCCTATATCTGACTTTTTAAACTTCTTTTACTGGAAAACTTTTTTTTACCAAACTTGTTTTCCTTTGATTTTAGAGTATAAAAAGCTTTGGTTTTGGTTCTCTCACCTGGCAAAAGGGAACTTTCCTGTTTTTTTTAGTCTTTATGCACTTTATTCCACAGTATTACTTTGTGCTTGGTGGCTTTCTGCTAAAGCCTCAGTTTTTTTCTTGAGACAACTAGCCAACTGCTTCTATGAAAGAATGGATAATTGTGAAAATTTGGAGACTTTAGGCATGCTCTAACTCTCAGAGTACAGCCAAGTGGTTATTTGGCTTCTTGCCTTTGGATTGATTTTTTTTAATTCTTCTGCCAACTTCCATTTTATATTTACCAGGCAGTGGGAGAGTCACAGGCCAGTTTGAATAGGTGCAAAAGTTGGACTGAAGAACCTTTCAATAAAAGTACCAGAAGAGCTACAGTACACCCTCTGTCACCAAAAATTCCTACATGCGAGAGGGAAGAAATTTTATCTTATTTGTAAGTGAAGAACTGGAACCCAGAACAATTGAATAAAATCTATGATATCATGCAGGAATTTACATGAGGAGCATGATGTAACCTCCACATCTGTTGTAACAGTGCAGCATAATTCCCACTGGAGCTGGGACCTGTCTCAATCCTTGTATCTCCTTTCCCTATCTTAGCCAAATATATCTAATAGTGCACTTCAGTTCTCCAAGGTACCCAGTAACAGCTATCATATATGTTATGAAAACTCCTGCTTCCTAGTCTGTCAGACTACAGTACCTTGTTTGGAGCACCCAAAACTCGATCGTCACAGGCCCAAGCTTGCTCAGTACTTTCCTTCACCCCTGTTTATCAATTACTTTCATTACATAAAGAGGTTGTTCCTCCCGTTCTGGTATTCTTCCAATGAGCTTGTTGAAAAAGGGTCTCTTTTTATTCCAGTATTCTATCTTCCACAATTTTTTTCTCTGTTAGGCTTTGGATATTTTTAATATATTTTAATATGTTGCCAAAAGATACTGCCTTCATACTACCTGGCTGCCTCAAGTGTTTCTGTGACTTTTCAAATGTTTTCCACAAACATTTATATTTTGTTTACATTCTTTTCTCATTCCTATTTTTTTCTAATAATATTGAGTCCAGATACCATTTAAACTCTTATCATTGGATTTGTAGCATAATATAAGCACTATATTTGAAAGAAATTTTTTTTGTTATAGCATATCTCTTATCATTGTATTGTAAACATATCTTGAGCTGTTTTACAGTGCTCTTTCATAACACTCATGTTATTTGAGCTTTTGAAAATCATGCTACGAAACATTAACCCTCAATTGTCCTTGTCTGAAGCTGAATTAGTTCAGCTGGTATTTTCCTGTAATGCTGACTCAGCTTTGCTTTTGGGCAGGATGTCTTCAAATAGAATATAGGTGCAGGTGTTTGTATTTGGTCCAAAGTTGTAAGAAAAATACAAAGAAATATTAGGAAAAGTATTGGAAATAAACCAGAAAATATCATTTTGTCACTGGATGGAACCCTGATACAACTGTCTCTGGAGTACCTCTTCAGTTCCGGTTACTCCACTTTAAAAACGTCACCCCATTTGCAAATGCAAAGAGGAGGGCAAAATGGTTGATGGAAGTACAAGACAAGTTCCATGAGGAAAGAGCAAAAATAGACTTGGAGTAAGGAGAGAAATATAGGAGGTTTTTTAAAAATCACACTTGACAAAGAGGAAGAAATGCTGCTTCTTAACCCTCACTGTGGAAAAAAACTTAAATAAAATTTTCAGTTAGGAGCTTTGGAATGAGCTGAAGGAAATCTTCTATCAGACAAATCATAGTTAAATTGTTGAACTTGTTGTCAAAGGGTGACATGGAAGCCAAAGGTATTGTGTGGGTTCAGAGAGTGATCTGGCAGTTACTTGGAAGTTGCTGTAAGTAAGGTGTAATGAAAACCTTTAGTTTGGGACTATCCTTCCACTCATTTTTCCATCAAAATTTTCTTCCTATTGTTTTAAGGGACTCAAGTCACCATTTTTTTTGACCACTTACTAACTGATGTTAAACCACAGTCTGAAAACCAAAAAAACCCACCCAAACCACTCAGTATGACTGAAAAATTCCATGCTAGTATTGTTACTGTATATTCACTATTGCTTTCCTCCCATTTAAAAAGGATTCATGAGACCTTTGTTCATTTACAGTAGTTACATATTTTGTGTGGTTCCTAACTTTGAAGGTATGTCATCACAAAGGCCAAATTTTACTGTCAGTTCCACCAACAGAAATACAGGCAAATTCCATTGACATCTGGAATGGATGCCACTGTTCCACATTACATTGATTTAGCTACAATTACGTGAAGCTTTCTGGACCTAGATCCTTGCTTCAATAATGGAAGCCTCAGAAAGAGGCTGGTGGTTTTTCAGCAGCAGTAAAACTCCCATTGTTTATCCTCATTATTATAAACAAGTCCCCAGAAGAAAAATGAGAAATATTTTTCTATATCTTGATTTAGTTAGGTGGGAGATTTAGTTTTTAGATGGGAGAGAAATTATTTAGGTTTAGTTTTTAGGTGGGAGAGAAATATAATAAAAAGCTAATATTTGCTCAGAGTTTTCTTTTTTTTTTGGTCAAAAGAACAAATTCCTCTAGCTGTTTGTGAGACTTTTGATCTGCTTTTACAAGCTTCTCACTGAGGAAAAGAGCCACAAAAGCTAATTGTTATTCACCATTTGTGCTAGTTGGGGTATCCAAAGTACAGCTAAAACTCTGTCCCCAACACAAGTACCATGTGTAAGGTACTGTGAAAAAGCAGCAAGAAATGTTTCCTTTCCCTAAAGGAATAAGCATATATTTACTTAAGTACTGTAGAACCCTGAGTGTTATATTTCATTCCTCTGGCTTTTGGTCACATTTATAGCAACATTTATAACCCTTTCTACCTTGGGCCATGTCTTTTAGACAACTCTCACAATGTATGAATGGATAGCAAGATGGCTTTGCAACCAAAGTGCCAAGCATTTCTTGTTGTTTCTATGTATTTCATGAGTATGAATACAAGAAGAATTATGAGAAGATAATTTAGAGAATAAAACATTCACCATATTTTATGTTGACAGTATTACACTTGACATACCCAGTGTTGCAGTGATGTCATTTTGTTTCATTATTCGGAAACAGTGACCAACATAGTGAAGAAACTGTGGTTAGCTTAGAAAGCATTCTTTTTAATTTTGCTCTTTTTCTCCTTACAGTATGAAGGCTCACACAATAATAAATTTCACAGCTTTCTACTTCTTTAATCAGGTTCCTTGCACAGGGCTAGTCAGTTTATGCTTCTTTCTGATGAAGAAGGTAATCTCTCCTTCCCTTATAGACTTGAAGACAGGGTTTTATCAAACCTAGTTAAATTATTGCACCATAACACCTTCAACCACCCAGTGAAACTGAACCTATTTGGGAGTCTGGCAAAGGATACACTGGCACCTACGTCACTGGTGCTTTACTGTCTGTGTGTTTCACTTGGGAAGTTGATAGCAGAATAATTAATGTTTTTTAAAATTTTTGGTAGCCTTTACCGTGACTTTTTTTTTTTTTCTAAAGAACACTACACTTGAGGTACGTATACAGTGGGGGAAACCTGCCCATGTCCTTCAGTGAGCTGCTACAGTCTTCACATTTCCATGAAAGCTGCCAAGTGTCTCCCAGAATTATACAAATCATTAACAATGATAACATTTGCCTCCTCAAGTTACCAGTCCTGCTCATAATGTCCCTGCCATTTATCCATTGGCTTGCTGCTGTCTCTTCACATGTCTGTGCTTTGCCTGATTCTCATCCTCAGTATTGGCAGCTTCAGCAGTTTTATTACAACAGCTGTTGCATTTGATACACTTTTGCTAAAAACCTCATCTGCCAGACTCTAGTGAGTCCATACAATCTCTGTTTTCACTATTAGGAAAAGAGTATTTGTATCCCTCATGGTTGCAGTGAAAACTGTGGAAAAACAAAGCAAGCAAACCTGAAAAACTCAGAAACCACAAGGTAACTAAAAGGGACTTAATTTAAAAAAAACTAAACCCCAAACCAAACAAACACTCCCTCCATATTACTTTTAAGACAATATCATGACTTTTGTTTTTTCCAGCCCACCCTTGTGTGTTTGGTATGCAGTACACTTAGAACTTCGAGTGGATGCTCAGTACAACTCTCTGTAATTAAACTAATAAAAAAAATCAGATATAAAAATCAGAATAAAAATGTTTCCCTCCCTTAGTGCACTGTACATTTTCTTCATCTAATGCAATCTGACTGAGTGAGTAACTCTGAAGAAAACACTGCCTAAACATAAGGCATCCAGCTCCTAGCTGACATTCCTTTCTGGAAAAGGGGAAGAAAATTGCTGTATTCCTTGCTGTTTTTCACAAATTTGGCAATAGCAAATAAAATTAAAAGTAAGTATTAAAGAGCCAGACAAAGATGTCTGAGGATTTAAAAAGTGAGAAAGTGCATGCCAAGGGCTGTAAGGTCTAGTAACTCTCTCATCCAATATTCAACTATTTTTGATTAATTTTTCATCTGCTACTTTTACTTGTTTAAATAGTAATGCTGGTGATGAATGCCCTGACATAACAGCATAATTTCAAAGACAGGCTGGCTTCAAAAGATTTGTTGGGAGATGACAAAAGTATGCATCAAATTTACAGGGAGTAGGCCTTCAAATGCATCATTCAAATAAAAAAATAATTGGCTCTGCGGATCTCTTTCAAGCATGAATTGCCATACCCAAGCACCACATTTATTCCAGATAGAGAGGCAGAACTGCATGGGGCCCCTTCATGGCTCTGCAGGTCTTGCACAAGGTAATGAAAGGGCTCCCAGCAGCATCTGGTATCAGTTTCTCCTTCACTGTGGCAAACTGCTGGTGTTATAATCAACTCTCCATGCCATTTGTTTTTTTCTTCCTTTGTAGTCCTTGTGAGAGGTTTCTCTCTCAGATTTTTGATTTACTGTTGGGTTACTTCTTTGTAATTTTGTGGTAATTTCTGACAAATGGCCAAGTGCTTTGAAGTTCACTCTTCAGAAATGGTTTCTTGGGCTGGAGCAAAGAGAGAGACCAAGGTTCTGTTGATTCTGGGTCAGCTCAAAAGAAGAATGTTATAGCATTAAATACAGGTTGATGCAAGATTTCACTGCAACCTTACGCTTTAAGTATCTGCTGTCTGGTCTGTGAAGAAAGACAAAATATAATTTCCAGGTATCACCATTTTATCAGTCAGATCAAAGGGTCTGGCTCCTGTTTTCTGGCTCCCTCAAGAAAACAAAGTGGAACAACGTTTTGAAAGCTGACTTATCTTATAATAGGGCACTGTCTAGGTTTTTCACAGGCTTCAGGATCTTATGGGTTCCCTTCAACTTTGTATATGAACCTGTGAAATCACTTGCAGATGATGTTTTTACCAATGTTTTGGTAGAAGTTTCTTCTCGCTGGGGTACAGCACTTCTGTGAAGACAGGCTGAGAGAGTTGGTCTTGTTTAGCCTAAAGAAGAGAAGGCTCCAGGGAAACTTATAGTAGTGTTCCAGTACTAAAAGGCCTAAAAGAAAGGTGGGGAGTGGCTCTTTATTGGGGAGTGTAGTGATAGGATGAAGGGTAATGGCTTCGAACAGAAAGAAGTAGATTTATATTAGATATAAAGAAGAGAGTCAACACTCCAGAGTCACTGGAAAAGAGGTTGCCTGGAGAAGTCATGGATGCCCCATCCCTGGAAGTGTTCAAGGCCAGCTATATGGGGCTTTCAGCAAGCTTGTCTAGAGGAAGGTGTCCCCAGCTATGACAGGGTGATTGAACTAGATGATCTTTAAGGTCCCTTCCAAGTTAAACCATTCTATGATTCTATGATCTATGGCTCTTTCACTCTTTATTTCCTTTGATCTGGTGTATTAGAGCAAACCTGCTGACAAGCAACACCACAGTACAGTAATTCCATAAATGCTGCCAAGAAAAGTTTATTCTCAGGTGTCAAAGACTGGGTGGGAATTGTGTACTTTATTCATTACGTTATCCTACATTTGACCAGGAAAGGACCGTCTTGTACATCTACTGGCAACTGATCTCTTATAGCGTCAATAACAGCCTTAATGATCTCTGAAGCCCTTTTATAGCAGTCCCTGTTTAGAAGATGTAATTGTCCTTGAACAGAGACCTTATTAGTTTGAAATATCCCATCTTCTACTCAAGGAGGTACTACCAGGCCCTTTACCTTATGCTTGTCTTCCTTCCTGCTGCAATAAAGAAGGCAGGATAGAAACAGGAAATGCCTGTGAAGTCTTTTTCATAATATTATAACTACTGAGCACCTAAAGGAATTGCCACACAGCAGGTTTCAAATAAGAGGCTGTTTTTCAGATAATACTGACTCAAGCAGCAAAGAGTTAAAATGATAAACATATAGGACAGATGAACTGGCATCCACTAAACTATCTCCAGTTCAGAAAGCTGCCCTCTCACTAAGTCTTGAAACCCTTGACACTGTGGCACCTTTTTTTTCCCATAAGTTTTGATTTTTAGGAAAATCTGTAATAAACTAGCGGGTCAGGTGGAGTCTCCCTGTGACCCAGCACAGCTGTTCTTCTACTCTTTAACTCTTCTGCTTTTCCCAAGACTTTAAAGCAAGACTGAGTGTTTACATCCTGCTTTGTATTGTTTCTGCATGAGACTCCTTCCTTCTGTACTTTCATATTCTTTATCTTGGGTACAAAATTGAGTCATGATTTTTTAAAATTGCCTGGGATGTTTAAGAAGAAAAACATTGAAACCCCTAAAATGTTTTCAAAATCTCTATCTAAATGTTTAAGAGCTATAACCAGTTGGAAATAATCTCTTGCAATCCAAATACTTGATCTGTCTTGATCTACCTGACTTGACAGCTCTGGAGTTCAGATTCATGCATGTTTAGGCATAGTGTTCAGATACATTCTCTAAAATAAGGTTTAACTATCATGTTAAACCATTCATGCTGCAGGAAGCCAATGGATGTTCCTTCTTCTTGAGCAGACAGTTGCTCCACTACTCTGTAGCAGCTGTTGTTAAACACTGTTCAGCCCCTTCTACTCTCAAACCACTTCTAGTGCTCCACAGAGGCTGCCTGTCCTGTGCCAGGTACCAGCTTACAAACAAGCAACAAGCCCTTCACTTCTCTATCAGTTGGTGGAGCATGAGTTAAACCTTAGCTCCTTCCTCTGGTAAGGTACTTGTATCTCTGTCTTGGGAAGTGTGTTCGTTGCTGTGGGATGGGAATGCAATGGCAGGGGTATGGAAATCTCCTCCCTCTTGGAGCTGGTCAAAGAGGGGTGCCTCCATGTGATGGCTCATGGCAGGAATTAACACAGTGAAAGTATTTCTCTCTTTGCAGGACTTATTTTTAATCAAATAGGTCAATTTCCAGTGTTCACAGCTGCTTGGAATGCAGTTATCCCTTGAGCTTGCCTGTAAGAACACTGAGGATTTATGTTGTGTACTCAGCAATAAGACGGGAATGTCATTGCTTTGATCTTGTTCTTGTTTTTTTTTAATTTTACAGTGGGTGACAATACGCAAGACCATATATACTACATTCAGAGAGGCAGTCACTTTCCCTGTATTTATTTTCACATTGTATCTTCTTCAGTTCTAGTAAATGACCAAAATAGTTTTGTTTCCTTTTGTTTTACAATCAAGTGACCAATGCAGAATCATGAATTGCTCTTTATAGAACAAAAGGTAGCTTGGTTCCCACTGATAAA
The DNA here is from genome assembly GCA_013389865.1 of Piaya cayana. Classification (NCBI taxonomy): domain Eukaryota; kingdom Metazoa; phylum Chordata; class Aves; order Cuculiformes; family Coccyzidae; genus Piaya; species Piaya cayana. The sequence continues at coordinate 31,105 of WAAB01004504.1, read as the reverse complement.
ATAGCTGTTTTAGCACCTGTAAATCTGTTTTGCATTTAGTGGAAAACTTTATTCCATGCTGATAACAGGATCAGAAAATGGACTCTGACAGTATGTTGTGATTTTACAGTATCCAGGGGTAAAACTTCAGTTAATTATGAGCACATGGCTTTCAAGAGTCATACTTTTATATTTAACCCCATAAATATTGCTAAGTGAGATCCAAACCTATGTCTACAGCATTTGCTAATCATTAAGTTATTAATTGTTTTTGCTTCTTTATTCATACAAGCTGGAAGTGCTTGGAGTTTCATTTTTAAAATAATGGCTGAAAAAAAAATTGGAAGTACTTTCTTTTCCTCTTGTTACTTCACAGGAGGTGTTTCTGCTGAATTCCTGAAGCTAAAAACCTGTTGGCCTCCTAAACAAAGGCCTCTGTAGAAGAGTTTTTCAGCACTGCAATTTAAATGGTGTCTAGTTTCAGCCCAGAATACCAGGGTCATAATTTTAGGCCATAGATGACTCTCCCAGATGTCTTTGGTCAAGTTAATCACAGTTTGCACTTTCAGGTAATCCATCAAGGCATAATTGTAAATCAAAACCTTCTTTGAGATCAGTAAGTAGCATATTTTTAGTTTGTGTTAAGACTGACATTGGACAGGAACTTAAACTGATTAAGAATATTTAGAAATAATACTGGTTACTTTCATTTGTCACAAATACTCTTTAAAAAGTATGTTTTGCTAATAGCTATCAAAAAATTCCTTGTGGATTATTTTATACTATTTTAAACTCAAATGGAATTACCGTATGGTCTTTTAAAATCTTCAGCCAGTATTAATATTCATTGTTTAAGCTATGTACTGCAGTACACTATTCTAGACAGAAAAACTGTACCTTGGCCTGGTGCACAGTGCACCTCAGACACAGCATTTTGATTAACTGAATGTGCAAGATCTGCAGCTTTATGTAGGAGGACAAATCCTTCAATGGGATGGAAATATGTCTCTGAATGGGGTGGAGGAGTTGTCAGCATGCACAGACCATCTACCACCCATGTTCATGTTCAAAGAGGGTTACAAGGCAAAGGTGGGGTGGGAGAAGCTGTGGACACATGCGAAAACATAGAAATTGTGAGGTGCAAGAAAAGTAATCTCCCCTGAGCCCTTCCATTGGACTGTCCTGTGAGAATATGCACTCTTGCTCTCTATTGTTGCTAATTTTGCAGTCTGGCAGATATGACTTTTGGCCTGAAAAGTAAAAATCACTTTGCCTGCATCTGTAGCTAGCCAGCATGAGAATTAAAAACACCAGCTATTCAGTACAGCAGAGTAGCCACCCTCCATGGTTTAATTCAAGAGTAAGGAACACTGTATGTTCCTGAAACTGAATGCACAGAGACACACACACACACACATTTTAAGTAGATGGTTAGCAACTGTACAAACTGGAATTTGGCCAGGATCCTGAGACCACCAGGCTTGTGACATGTGCCAGGGTGCCTTAGTGCCCCAGCTATGCTGTGACCTTGGTTTTGTGCCCTACTCCAAAAGGCAACAGCAGTCTCTGTTGTGCTCTACTCTCACTTTTAGTAGAATATTGAGTGAGTGTGTTTAATTGATAGCGTGACTCTGTAGATAGATGCATACCTACAATGAGCACCTTTAACAAACTCATATAAAAAGCATAGGGAGACCTGCAGCTCCTAGACTTCAAATTCACTTTGAACTATGTTCACAGTACACCCTGTCTACAGTTTCTCTGCCAAAGGTATAAACTATCTCAGAAGGACAGACTAAATACACCTCTTCACAGAGGATATGAATCTCCCCTTTGGATCTCTTGGCTATAATATGGAGGGACAGAGGCTTAGCTGATGTAGCTCAGCATAGCTCGAAGGCAGCCAGAGAAGTACTGCATTCCTATTAGCTCGCCCCTGGGAGAAAGACCAGAGCTGAGAGTAGAAGATAGAAGGTAAACCCCATGAAAACACTTTCTGAAGCTTCTTGTGAATTAAATTTAACAACATAGCATCCAAGCTTCCTTTGAATCCCAAAATCAATCTGCTGTAGCCTAAAGTGACAGTTTTTAAAAAGCTAACAAGATTTTAAAAAAAAATTTTTAAAGAAATACAAACTTTGGATAAATGAAATTACTCGGTTTTAGACTAATTAGTGCCAGTGTTCATTTAATCTCTAAATTCCTTCATGTGCTGCTGGAACGCTGAGCTTTCACAGACTAGAGCAGTGCAAAACACATTCTGTATACACAAAAATCTTGCCAAAATCCCTGGCAATGCATCTTTCCCCCCCTCTGCCACTCCCCACACCTCCAATCTTTGTTTTGCTCTTCAGGCTGTCTGACTCCCTTGGGAGAATTCATGTGTTTTTCTACTTCCTTTCCTTATTAGGAGGCAGGAATCTGCAACACCTATTAGAACAAGTATGCATAAAGGGTAATGACTGTGCAATTTATTAGTGGTCTGTTCTCCTTCAAGCAAGCCATCAACCATAAGCACACAGTGTGTGCCAGGAATCATGGCTAAGTACAATCTTGCTGTGCAGCAGGTGGGCAGCAGCAGAGCTCCACTACAGGGAGAATTGTGCCAGGGTAGGTCAAATACTGATCTACTTAAATAAACTTCTTAATTGAATATCAGTGAAGAGAAGATAGGAGAGATGGGGAGTTTACCCTGTTAAACGTGTCACTTGAAGGCCCAGGTGAGGGAGGCAAAACTCAGAGAACCAGATCCTGTAATTTTGTGCCCAAGTCATTAAATTCCACCAACAGTCACAATGCTGTTGGTGCTCCAGAGCCCCATGAGCAATTTTCAGAAGGTGATGTGCCTGCAGAAGGCTGTCCAGTAAGAGAAATAATGAGACCTCAGCACGTTCTGATACACAGTAGAGTATTTCTAAGGTATTTCAATCATATTCAGTCTTGTTTATCAGAACTTTTTAAGAAACGGAAAGGTGGGAGTTCTGGTTATTGTTCAGACAACAATGAACAGAATTTTAAAAGAGTGGAGAAGTCAATAATTTTTGAAAATGAGGAACTTTGATTTATAGTCCTTCTGCTGGAGCACATGAAGAGGCTCAGTTCTTGTATTGTTTTGGTGCCACTACAAGTTTTATTTGTTTATTGAGGCATACCTTGTAGGTGGAAGCTGTTTTAAGATGTTTTGTGTGAATCATAGAATCATTTAGGTTGGAAAGGACCTTTAATATAATGAAGTTCAAATGCAAGCCTAACACTGTCAAGTCTACCACTAAATTGTGTCCCTAAGCTCCACATCTACGTCTTTTAAACAACTCCAGGAACGGTGACTCAACCATTTCCCTGGGCAATCTGTTCCAGTGTTTCATAGTGCTTTCCATGAAGAAATTCTTCTTAATACACAGTCTAAACCTCCCCTGATGCAACTAAAGGCCATTTCCTCTCGTTCTATCACTTCTTACTTGGAAAAAGAGACCCACACCCATCTCGCTACAACTTCCTCTCAGGTAACTGTAGAGAACAGTAATGTCCCCCCTCAGCATCCTCTACTTCAGATTAAACAGACCTAGTTCCCTCAGCTGCTCTTCATAAGACTTGTTCTCCAGACCCTTCATCAGCTTTCTTGTCCTTCTCTTGGATGCAATCCAGCACCTCAATGTCTTTCATGAAGTGAGGGGCCCAAAACTGAACACATTATTTGAGGTGCAACCTCAACAGTGTCAAGTACAGAGGGACAATCACTTCCCTACTCCTGTCCAACCACACTGTTTCCCTCCTGTCACACTATGATCCCTCTTGTCAAGACTATTGCTTCGCCCTGGTCAGTCAGAAGAATTAAGGAAACTCTCTTCAGGAGAAGCAGATGGTGACTCTGTACTGCTCATGGTACTCATGGCACATGAGTCCTGTGGGACACAACTCCTGCCCTGCCAGGGACAGCTGGGGAAACCCAATGCTGCTTTTGTGCCTGTCTGCTGAGTGACAGTGGGACTGAGCTCTGGTGGGTACATATCAGCAGGGAAAAAAGATGAGCAATCTGTGTCTTCTTGGACACCAAACCATCAGAAGAGAGATATTTTTTGTTTGCTTCTCCTTTTGACTGAATCTGAAGAGTTGGTATGGGGTTGTAAAGGTTTGTATCCCATTACCAGATCCCTAAGCCATTCAGCATCTCAAGTGAGCTCTCATCTTAACAAGTAAGATCCTCTGCATTTAGTATCTGCCTCCAAAAAAATTCTGTATACACACAATATATACAACAGTAAAATATGTGTTTATATAAAATATTACATTTTACATTGATATTTATGTTCAAGCAAGCACAATTTTAAATATAAAGAGTACATGTGTAATGTATGTGTATAGTACGTTGACAAGATTTTTGTAAACATTATACTACTAGGATAAATGTACAGATGTTCTCAGTATATGTAAGACATTCTAAGATAAGCAGTTAACAGTATCATTACTATTGGTTTTAACTGGTAAAAAGTATGAGCATGTGAGTTAATAGCTCTCCATATTCCCAGTCTGTGGCAGTGGGAAATAAAAAAAAAAAAAAAAGAGGGAATTGCTCAGCTTCCCTCACAACCTGTGAAAAATCCAGACATTAACCTGAGACCATAACACATACTGACTTAACATTTCTTTATGACTGAATTTTGCCCTCAGATGGTACATTTCTTGCACTTAACTCTTCCTTCATTTTTCCACCTTTCCAAAAGACATTCACAATAATCTGAATTGATTCTCCTTGCCTATATATGTCCTCTGCAAGTGTATGTGAGCCAGGTGATTAGGCAGGATATGAGCAGAAAATGTGGGCACCTGGCTGGCAAACTGCTTGTGAGCTTAAAAAAACACACAAGAGATCAGAATCAATTGTCATTTTGGAAATTTTTGCTGCCAGTATTGTAAGTATTAAAATCCCAACCAATCTGTTCAACTAATCTTCTCAGTCATGTTGGATTGTTCTCCAAATTTCAGGGCAGTTCCTGTCTGACTTTGTTCAAACAGTGACTTCAAAAGTGTTACAAAATTAATGTCAAAGGAAAACACTTCTAATTCAAATACTCCCCACAGACTGTATACTGCTAGCAGTCAGAGCAGAGCCATTTCCCAAGTACCAGAGGATGGAACTCTGTGCCTCTTAATACCTTAGTTGCAGTCTGCCTTCTGTCTTCTGACTTTCTAGAAGTCCTTTTCCTTGGGCTTTTTTTGGGTGCAGAAAGCTGAACTGAAAAGCAGGGAAACAAGAGAGAAGGGACCAGGATTTGTGTCTAAATGCAAACATGTAAAAGTGCACCTGTTACTGGTAAAGACAGCCCAAAACACAGGGAATTTGTGACCCCCACAAACTCAAGTGGAGCTGTGTGCTTGCAACAGATGATCCTTGTTTTTCTCTTGTGACTAAATACAAATACAATTGTTACATCCTCTTAATTACTTTTTTTTGCCAGAAAAAAATATTTCTTCCTCTAATTAAAAATCCTGTGGTCATTTGGCAGAGCTTTACATTAGCCAAAGAGAGTCGATATACTGCCTCAGGTATTCACAAGGCAGAGCTGCAAGCCAAAGCACATTATGATGTAAGAAGATACCTGATTTTTGTGTTTACATGGGATTTTTTTCATATGTAGTGAAAATGTTTGTATTGGAAGGAGACTGATATCCTTGTTATTTAGCCTTTTAAACTTCAAGCTTAATTTTTACTTTAGTAAAATTGGCAGGTCATGATTAAGAAAGATAACTTCATGAGCACTCTTGGTTCCACCTTCTACCTTTCTGTGACAGCATATGTGGGATGGAGAGGATCAAAATCCAGAGAAAGCTACTATGTAAACAGTTCTGTCTGTAATTGGCTTCATTAGGCAGCAGAATATTTTAAGGCTATTGATAATATTTAATTAAGCAGATGTAGCCTTGTTTTGTCAAGGAGACATGACTAATACTGAAGTCTTTTTATAGCGTACATTTAATTTAGGCATTCTCCCCTGGTGACTGAAGGAGTGTAGGGTCTGGTTCTCATTTATACCTAGTCTCTATATGAATACTAACTTTCTAGCCATAAACAGTCACTGGGCTTATTGCAGGCATCAGAGGGCATGTGATCTTTTTAGAGGGATTTGAAATCTATAAGTAAAACAACATTAGACAGTCTCTACGTCTACTCCTCAACAAAAGACCAGGAAACAGAAAAATGCTGGTTATTTCTCTTTATTGACTTTAAAGAAGTAACAGCCAAATGTGCAACCCAGTACAGCACACAAAACATCACTAACAAAATACATTTGCTATTCAGATCTGAAGGAATATTTTCTCCTCAAAGTGGCAATGACAGCTAAGCATTTATTCAGAGCACTTCAGGCTGTTGTTTCAAAGATAAAATGGGTGTTCCAGTTTTTCAAAACAAAATAACTTGGTTTTTTTAGCAGAAATGTAAACTCTATCATGAAAATGTCTATTTAGCACCATTTTTTGGCCAACAAACATTACAGTGGGTGCTGTTGAATAATAACTAAAATATTTTTTTAAAATGTTTATCACAGCAAAATACTTTTCTGGAATTATGTGTTTCAAAACAGCCTTTGCCTTAAGAACTAAAACTTCTTATATTATTAGTAATGCAATAACTTTTGGAAAATATTTGGCAGCTGCTTGTGGAAAGTCACTTTTTCCAGAGCTTTTCTCCTAAATACTTTAATACACATAGGACGTAGTCTAATTACTTTCAGCATTTGCACATTAGAATGGAACGACTCTGAAGAAACTGTCTATAGCCTTGGGTAAAGACTATAATATTAAAACTCTTAATGAGTTCCTATCACACTTAACCCTTTAATAAATTTCCTTATGTACTATTTTTAAAGTTTTAAATGCTCATGAAGCAGATTCTGAAAAAAAAACCCCAAAGCACTGGCTGAAGTTAGAGTTGTATGATTAAACAGTTAGCAGTTTCTGGGGTAAAGTGAGGACCACTTCCATTTCAGTCCATTTCAATACTTTCCCAGTCTTGAACTGGTTTCACCTCCTTGTATTTTCCCTCTCTGCTGCCCAGTCCCTGCATTGACAGATAAAAGATGATCTGGGGAAACACAGAGGAAGGAGAACTGGCAAGTGCTCTGAAAAAAGCAAATGCAGATGCTTTTGGTGCCATGCAGAAGAAAAGGGTCTGCAGTTGACCTTAAAAACATTAACAAGCTTTTGCATCTGTTTTTACTGAAGATTAGTATTAAGACTTAAATGCTGCATGGACATCAGTGTGAGCTGATAAGCCTCAGAAATATCTTCCAGTTTTTTCTCTTAAAGGCTGAAGAGGCATTTCTGCAGCATTATTCCTGTGGAGTTGAGATAAGTTGGAAAACCAGAGCAAGTCTGGTGTATTTATCAGTCAGTGAAAACCCTGGCTCAAATGAAACACCAGTTCAGAAGCTCATCAATCACTTTTTTATAGTTTCCAAGAGATAAGCCAGGCAATGTTTATTAAGAACAGTTACTGCACCACTGAAATGTAGTTAGAGAGACATACTATTCTTAATCACCATCTGTGTTATGTCGTGTTAGGAATAGACTACTTTTATATAGAAGATCTGGGGTTTTGCTCTATCTATATATTTTTTTCTGAAGCTGAAGATGGCTCTGAATTAAGGTAAAGGTTTGCATTTATCAGCTTAATGATCAGCCATGTGAGTATCCCAAAGAGCTCATTGCATCTGTCTTTCAGGGGCACTTATGCTCCCTTGCCTCTTCTACCTTGGGAAGAAAAGAGAGGCTTGGGATTTATTGTGATCCTATCAGACAAGTTAACTGCTGGTGAATACCGTGGTTTGCACTCATCTGAGCATGGCTGGAAGAGGAGATTTACGTCCTCAGAGAAGTCACCTCTTCCAGGACTGTGGAGTCCTGAGGTGCTTCAGAATTTCCATCCTGACTCCAAAATGGTAGTGATATGTTAGACTTTTTTTGTGATTTTTTAATCCCTAGCCAAATACCTCAGTTGGGTTTTAATTCTCACTTAGATCATGCAAAGTGGTCTAAATGATGCAGCAGGAAAGTTTTAATTTCCTGTGATGACTGATAGGTCTTTCCTGGCTTGGGGGGCTGTCTATAATGCAGTACAGTGAGATGTACTCTTACTGCCACATCATGCTCTCCAGAAAGTTTATTCCTGGTAGAAAGAATCCTCTCAAAGACATCCATATGGAAAAAAGTACAGTTTCTTTTTCTCTGTTTCTGTGTATATATTTTGCCTGGTGATCTGCTTCTGAGTTATTTACTGACCCTTCAAGTGCCAAAGAGTTCAGTGAAACAACAAATCCAGCTCCTCACAGGATTTCTTGCCAGCAGATTGCAAGTGCTTTTTCCAACTTTCTTTCTTTTTTCAGCTAACATGGACATAAGTTCCACAGAAAACAGGGATTTGTATATAAATACAAAATGCAACAAGGCCCTTGTGCAGCTCCATGATCATATTTTCAAGTAATAATAATTAAAATAATAAAGATAATTCCCTTCTTGTCTTCCCATAATTGCCAGGGGAGGAGAGAACCCAGAGCTCCGTTGACTGTGCTCCAGAGGACTCTTCTTGCAGCACTTCTCAGAGCATTTGAGAGAGTTAACTATTACCCAGAGCCATGAAAGGACTAAAGATGGGAAATGGAGAACCCGAAGGGCCATGAATAAAATTTGTCCCTGTTAGGAAACCAGCCTCATCAGGCTCTAAACAGTGAGGAACTGGCTGTTCTTCCAGGGCTTGAAAAACTTAAATCCTGGTCACAGACAACATACAAGCTGTGTGAGGTTTTTTGGTTTGTTTTTCTTTCAGGCTGCTGTCAAGGAAGGACTGTCTGGTTTTGTGAGAGGAATGAGCTGAGAAAGTGGAAGAAGAGGAGAGGCAGTGATGGTGTTATTAATTACTGTACTTTGCACAGCCTTCATCTCCTTTTTGAGAAAGTTGCAGTTTAGGCAGAGGTGAGAGTGTTCTGCTGCCAGCTTTGATACAACCCTGCTCCTCAAAGATGCCTGTCAGCCTTCCCACTCCCCTGCAGCCCTAATGGGGAGTAAAATCCAACTCCGTGCCTAGCAAGGGGCCCCAGTATGACTGCTAGAGAAAGGTCACTAAAAATGTAAAGACAGGACCAAATACCAACATCACTTACCATCATTAAATATTTGACTCTAGATGTGTTCAGCTCTTCTCTCTTGCAGATACTGAGGTTACTGTGGCTCTTGCTTTCTCAGTCAGTCCACACCTCTCAAACCACGCCTGTTTGATACCGTCTTATGAGCTTACCATGAAGCATTGGTGGGGCTTTTGCAAAACAAAGGTTTTCTAGCACAGAAATACCTGTTGTCTGTAAGAGATAATGCATTGTCTTTCACTTAAAAGAAGGAAAACTGTGGAAAAGGTATCTAAGGAAATAGGCAAAAGCTGTCATCAGTTTAACCTGAGTGACAATTTCTAGCATTTGCAATCTAAAATACCACTTCTATAGATCACAGATCCCAAAAGAAATTAATCTCTTCTACACTCATTTTTTCAAAGTGGCAACTGAAGATGTACCTAGAGTAGTAGGTCACACACTAATGTGAGTTCAGATAGACTGACATTGAATAACCATGCAAACAAGGCAGATTAGGGCACACTTCATGGCCTTTTAGGAAATATCTTGTAAAATCTGGTCATTAATGCTTACTGTTACAGTGCAATTTGGGTATGTCTGTATTGTTACTAATTCACGCTTTTGCACAGTGGTGATAATAATTAACCACACGGTGTTCACAGGGGAAATTTCTTACTTTTCGAGTTGTACTGTATTTTGCAAAACATAGCCCTTTTCCATTCTGTATTTGAAAAGAATGAGTCCCAAAAGAAAGCAAAATATAGGTTAGGAACACATTTTTGTCAATTAAAGAAAATATTTTCTTTTGATTAAGAGCAGGATGCTACCATCTCAAGTGCAGCATGAAACCACACTGAACTCCTCTCTGTGGCTTTTGGGAAAGGAAAATCATACTTGCGCAATGAATTATTATTATGGTAGAGCATGTACTGTGGTCCAGGATCTCCAGATATTGGTAAACACATGCTGAACTTATTTGCAGCCATAAATCTAGCATAACCCTGGAGTGAATCAGATTTACTGCACACTTAGAGTAGCCAGAGATGCTTACAACCATGGAAAAACAGTGTGTCCTTGTGTTAGACACCTTGCAAAGACCAAATAGGAGGAAGCATCTGCCTCTCAGAGATTAAAATCAAAACTAAAAAGAGCAATGAAGAGTGAACAAACAATATACATGGAATAAGCACTAAGGAAAGGATTGAAAGGGATTACAGGAAACAGTGCAGAAAGAGGAAAATGCCCCTGAGGATACAAGTAATGATTAGTCCCTGAACAAAATTCTTGCTCCAATGGCCCATGCTAGCTATTCCATACAGCTTTTCCCAAATACCAAACAGCTACAGAGCACAAGTGGCTCAGTGTGAAGTAATACTTCTTAAAGGTGAAGAATGACTTTTATTTCCTGGCACCAGAGGAAGTTAGAGAGGTCTGGAACAAGCTAGTTCCTAATTTCTTCTCTCTTGGAAGATACTATCAGAAAGTAGAAGAGTAAGATTGGCGTATCTGCTTTGCAACTAGAGAGGATCAATGCACTTTTGAAGATCTAGCACAGTTGTCTGAAAATAATGGCCAGGACAGTATTTTCTTTGTTCTTCCTTCTATTCTAACTGTGTATTACACGACTCCAGAATTCAACACTTAAAATGCTCAGTGACCAAGCCACAGTATGCTACTTATTTCTATAATGGTTTCACAGGAAGAGGGGTCTTGCCAGAGGTATAGACTTCAGCTCCCAAGCATAGCAGCACAGACATCACTGGTTCAGGTGGCATAAACCAAACATGCAGCCTAGGGAGACCATTAGCAAAAGGGTTTGTGTTGGTTCAAGTGCAACTAAACAAGTGCTGAATGGCCACCTAGTTCTTTTCCCACATAAAGGCAGCACTATGGCAGACCTCTGGCATCTGGGAGAAAAACTGAGGCAGAAAAGAAAGGGCAGAGTGAGCTGCTGGAGCTGAAGCGTAGGGACCTGAAAGCAACCAAAAGAAAAAATGTAATTGAGCAGCAGAGATTCACCACATAGTAAATTAATTATGCAGTATGAGAATTAGCACTAGAGAACAGGTACCTAAGAATCAATGTTCAAAGCTTTCATACTAATACTTAAAATGAATACCTAAAATACAGCTAATTAAACAATTTCATTGCTCTTTACATCTAAACCTAGAAGGTGATTCTCTCCCTGTCCTATTGAACATACCGGCAGTATTGGGTTAAAATAGTGTGACTATTTCCAGAATTTGTATCCTGAAAGTTCTGGAGTGATACAAGGTGTATATTCAAATTATATAACCTAGTCTTTGACTGCAAATTCCTGACCAGCTGGGTATGGAATGTGGCTTTTGACTAGATCTCTCATTCACCCAAACTTCAAGCTCCTTTTCTATTAGGACTATCCATTGAGAGGAAGGTGAAACTAAACTTGAAAGAACAGCCCAAAGACCAGCAGCTGGTCTTGGTCATCCTTGGTATGTCCTTTTTCGAGAAAATACTTGACTTGAAAGGTATTACAGAAAAAAAGAAGAGGTCTGGAGACAAAACATCTGTTGTTGAGAACAGCCCACTTAGGTATCATCATGGAAAATGCTTGTGATGAAGATATGAATCCATTTACGCAGGGGAACTGGGCATCTAGTCAGGGCCAACAAGTTCCAAGGCAAGGTCTTCTCAGGAAAGAGGCCTCTCTTATGTCAAAGGGTGCAGGAAGTCCACATGTAAAACTAATATTGTGCACCACTGCTGGTAACAATTGCCACTGTGTATAAAATCAAGAGTAAAATAGGCACCACCTATTTCTATTCTAGGGGAGCTGCACATTACTGGGCACAATAATTAATATCAGCAGTGTCTCCCAAGTATCTTCTCCCCCTGGACAGGGCTAGTTTGTGAAACAATAGGCTACCTAGTCCTGACCAGCATCTAGGTGACATATTTAGGTGTCACATGAGACATCCTTTGACAGTTTGTGGCGAATATGAGTATCCAGGGTCCTTTGCAGAAAGTTTTTTTAATTTTGTCCTGCAAAGGCAGCTTGAATGTGTGGATCAAGCAGAGCCTAGGCTACACATAAGGAATAATATGGAAACCAGATTTTGTGCAAGAGGGAGCTGGAAGAGTTCTACATGTTCCAGGGAGTAATTGTTCCCTTTTTACTACATAAATTCGCCTATGCAACTCTAACTGCTGTATACAATGTTTATCTCCTTAAGCAGAACAGGACTGAATGCCATACTTTTACATTTTAATCTTTCATAGGCTAAAATAGATAAGCAAAAAGGGTTGTTCTCATAAAAAAATTCTACAGGCATGATTTTCAAGTTTCAAACTCAGCAAGCTGTCCTTCAATATAGCATGTGTTCAGTGCCATGCACATGTTAAACTGGAAAAACTGAAGACTATGGTTTTAGACTTAACTAGAGCCTAACTGAATCAGGCTAGCAGAAGAACGCCTCTTGCCTAGATAACAAAGTCTCTATAAAAATGCCAGTGAGAGAAACTTTTTATTAAATTCATACAATCATAGAATAGTTAGGGTTGCAAGGGACCTTAAAGATCATTTGGTTCTAATCCCCCTGCCACGGGCAGGGACACATCCCACTTGATTCATATGGTAATATTCCCCAAGATCTCTTCATGAGATACAGATGGAGAAGGTCATTCCCTTCTGCCTTTCAGACAGCCTTAAAAATGAGCAGATGCTGCTTGGTTACGTGCTTGATAAAATACATTTCATTTTATTTCCTGCCACACATAAAACCTAGGTAAGCCCTTTCTGTACATTGCATCTTGTGGCAGGGTATGCATTGTCTATCTACGTGTGTACATGAATGGATAAACTTTATCAGCCTATTTTACATAAAAATAATTGTGCTGTTTATCAGCTTAGCTTTTACCTCTGATATAATTTTCTCTCAGTTTTCCCTGTCTCTTTAGCAGTCTTATTTATATTTTCTTTCTTCATTCTTTCCCTGGCTCTCTCCATATGTATCTATTCATTATGCTCTCTTCCCACTTAAGTTTTCCCTTTTTTCATTTCTCATCTATAATTGCTGTATTGTACAAGAAGCTTATAAGAATTTCTCTGTGCCCATGTATTTTTTTAATAGGAAACACATAAATACATGTATTTTCTTCTTCTCATCTAGGCATAAACACTGTGTGCATCCTGAAAACAATTGGTCCAGCTCCTGCTGTTCAACAGTGTGGGATTCTTGTCTGATGTGGCTGATCACTGAAGGTGTGGAACGGAAAGATGTAGAAACTGTGAGCAGCTGCAATTCGAAATTAATGTCCAAATACTGACCTAGATCATTGAATCAGCCTAGTATGGAGGAGTACAGCATCCCAGTCTTGAGGTATACAGGAGAGAAGGGATTTGGCTGACTATTTTAAATGTAAAGGTCTCTTAAATTAGAGAATGCAGCAACAGCAGTTAAAGCTGTGTACTTCAAGTGGCATGTGCTCACTGATTTTAATTTAAAAGAAACTATTGTTCCTTTCTATACTTCTACTCTCTCAATGGTGTCATGCTGTTGGTTCCAAATGTTTGCTAAAGAAGAACCTTCAAGGAAACAAATGTGTCATAAATCCAGAGTTGCAACTGTAAAGTCTCCAATTCCTGGAAATGACCTTCCAACTTGCTCAAATAAGAAAAAGATTTATGACAAGGAATTTCTTGGGCTTGGCCAGGCATTGAGTGGGACATCTGGGTAAATATTATGGAAAATAGGTGCTCTGAATTTTGAGATGAGTCAAAGATTGAGAAAATGCCTGTCCTTGAATCTAACACACATTTATCTTCCACTCCCAGATCAAAAGTTCCTCATATTAAAAGCTACGTTACCCCATATTTTGAATTTTACCCTCTCATGAAAACTAAACTTGAGGTTACAATGTCATTTATTGCCACTTATTTAAGGCTCCTATAATATTTCCTGGGTATTTTTAGTATTTTTGCTGTCAGTTCTAAATGAAGAGACACCTGAGTTTAAGAGGTCTTTTTTTCTGTCTTTAGAAAAGAGATCATACTAGTATACATAATAGTATACAAATCTCACTATATTCGTGTTGATTTGGAAAACTCCTTCTACTTCAATATTTTTAGGAAAATCTCTCCTGTAGGACCTCTGTGTTTCACCATGCTTTTCTGAGTCCCTCTTACTCAGTTTTGCCCTTGTCTCAGAAGATGTTTCCTGCTGGATTGCAAAATTTATTTCTTCAGGAAAGAAAGCTTCTCCTGGTCTTTCAAGCATTGGTAGGAAGACTCTGGTACTCTGGCTCATGGAATATATGTTCAGATATTATAACACTTCTGGCTATATCTTCCAAATGTTTTGAAAATTGCAAAAGAAAAGAAAAGAAAAGAAAACTTTGAAGAGAGAAGGAACCAATATTTGAGATGTTTGCTTTAGAAATATTTCCTTATGTAGTACTGGAAAGCTAGCCCCTACTTTTAAACCAAATAATGTTACTTTCCTCCTTACCTTTCATTGGAGGCTCAAGATCCATATAGCCCATTCAAACACTGTTAGATATTATTAGAACTCTTTATTGTAGGAAAAAAATTACAACTTTATCAAAAAAAATTAAACCTCCAAGAGCACATTACCCTAGATAAAACTAAACAACTTCTGACTGAGCCAAAAGCCTTCTGGAGAAAGAATAAAAGATTAAAGAAAAGAAGTAGTAAAATAATTATCATTGCGCTTTCCCTGTACAAGAAAACAGCTTGTGTTATTTCATGATTTATGCTGAGGAAACACTTGGACAGAAACCTGGGACTTTAACAACAACAAAAAAATGTCGACTTAAAATGCACAGGCAGGCTTTGTTAACAGCTTCACTTCCTGCTTCCAGCAGCTACCGAAAACAAGGCAGATATTCATTCTCACTGGTGGCTGCCAACTGTGCTTCCCATCAGTGCATCCTCAGCTGCTCGGCATTGCACCCGGACCCTCACCTGCACTGGCCAAACACCAGTACCTTGGCCTTAGTGGAAACACCCTGAAATGCTGCTGATCCCTGAGAACCCCTTATGGGGTTAGCAGGGATCTGAGGAGCAGGGCTGGGACCATTAGCTGTTTGGAAAGGGTCAGGGAGAGACTGAGTGGTGGTGAGACTTCTCAAAGTGGCCGAGAAGGAGGGATGAGATGGAAACTGACCACAACATAGAAGATGTTGATCCTGGCTCTGGCTTTTATGGGGTTTAGGCTGCTTGTATGCCCTCCTCTTTCTATCTCAAGGATGAGCTTCTCTTCTGCTCAGCTGTTGTCTCTTCAGTTTTCCCCAAGAAGGTTCTATCTCGTTGCTCTGTGGTTGTGCTGAGTTACTGCCATGGTTCTCCCTTACCACAAACTTCCTTTCTTCCTGGATGACTTCTGACATTTCCTGAAGTCCTACCTGCTGTGCTGGGCCACTTCTATCCCCTCTTGCCACTGCTTTGCAGCCTAGTCTAACAGGGCTGGTGTTATTATTGGACCCCAAGCAAGGACACCACTCAGCACAGTATAGAACCCTATATCATCAGTATTGCCTAGCACAGTAGATGTGGCAGCTTGTATTGGGTGATGAAAATCACTGTGAAAAATAATTAGTATTCATATTAATAAATAATAATAATGAGATTGCCCAAATTTGCAGCACCTGCTCAAACAGCAGCACTTCAGGGAAATCTTTACCAGGAATCAGCTCAACCATCTGTTGAAAGGCAAAAAACCAAAAATAAACAGTTGGTGCTCAAGCTGATCAGCTTGAGAAGAATAAGAAACAGTCAAAAATGAACACACTATAATACTCAGCATGTTGGGCTGCAACAGTACAGACATCATGCCTCCAGAGAGTCCAGAGCTTCTCAATTTCTGTCTTCTGATTTAGGAAGAAATTACCCCCTGTCCTTCTGTGACTTTCATATGAGGGGTTTGTCTATGCTGTACATGGTGAAATTTGGGACTGCTAGGATGAATTCCTGAATTCTTTGTTGCATCAGTGTACATTTTCCTCCCAAGGTGTCTGTTGATGGATGTATGCATCGCTAACACATAGTATCATTCTATATCTTTAAGGTGGATTTCTATACATCTCTGGTTTCCAGTTGGAGTAAATATTATGGCTAATTTTTGTTCTCAGTAGTAACATTTTCTTGAAATAATTCTGCTTCATTTTGACTAAACAAGAACCTGAAAGGTGTTGTTCAGGTTTGTGTTTTCCAGAATGTTTTTTGTCAGGTTCACATCTGAGAACAAGTTGAGACAGTAATTCAGGTTTCATGGAAACAAATGCTGTCACAGCTTTAATCTTGAATTAGCTATTGTCTCAAAACTTGACATGTATCCAAACCCCTTATGGAGTATTAAGGATGTGACTAAGGCAGCAGATGTGGATTATTGCTTTGGATTTAGTCTTAAGGCATAATTTTGGAATTCAATGCTGAACACCTTTAGTATCAAATAGCTCCATTTTGGCTCAATCAAAAATCCCAGTTCCAGAGAGCAATTACAACCAAGCGGAATGTCTGGAGTAACATTTTTAATGTGGGAAAGCAGCTGATTCTCCCCCCACCCTCTTGCCCCATTTTACAATTTCATTCTCATAAATGTTTCCATTCTAGCAGAAATGTTTCCCAGAAAAATCAACCTCATAGCAGACACTCAACATTTCAGCTTCAATTGTTTGGCAAAGAGATAAGCAACTGAAAGCAAACTTCTTAATGGGAAAAAGTGTCTCTCAGCAGTCTCTGTACCGCTCATTATTTTAATCTGTTTGTCTAGCTGTGGTATTGCCAAGGCATTTATTACTAGAACATTTAGGGCATTGGCTAAATGTCAATTACTTCTCCAGTCTAGAAAAAAAGATTTAGCAAAATAAAAAGAGAAGATTCCCTTACGTCATATGTAGTACATACAGATTTGCCACCACAGGTAAAGCATCTTGTAAAAATCGGGGTGATGAAGGCCTTTAGTGAACTCAATAACTTCCAAGAACCCCAAATGGTTGGGCTGAAACACATTTTCATCCTCTAAATGTAAAGGCATTTTCAATTTTCTGCATTTTTTACCCTGATTTAAGGGAGTTGGATGACACTATTCTTAATGGTGTTATAGTTATGCATGCTAAGACTAGAATAATTAAGACTCCTCCTTGTGACCGTTATCTGGATCTCCTGGCTGTGTTCCTTCAGCTCAGGCACTGGTGATAGAATGTGTTACTCACAAACTAATTAGTGTTTAATCTGAATTTATACATTGTTATTAAAGTCTTTGTTTCATGCCAAAGTACATTTGTTGTTTTACAGAGCATGAAAGTGGGCAGTGCCTGGCCTAAGGAAAGTTTGATGTGCACAATGGATATGTTGGCTGGAACAAAGATGCTTTAATAATCAGTGGAAAAAGTACTTGGAAGGAAACAAAGCTTCATTGCCTGCCAGACATAATTGGGCAAGAAACACAAGGAAGGCAACTGTGGGTTTAGATTTTAGCAGGATATGGCAACTCAGGGATAAGCTAGCTACATTTATGTCCACACCAGATCAAGAGAGGTGAATTTGGATGGGACCTGAGGCAGGGGAAAGTGAGTAAAATGGGATGGTAGTAAATCAGTCCCAAATCAGAAAACAGAGAGATTGTGGCTTCGCAAAAGAAGTCTGGAGTGTAACAAAGGAAGGCTGAAGCATAGAAAAGCTGAGTGGCAGCTGAGCCTATAAAATACCTTGGAGAAGTGCTGCACATAGTGCTCAAAGAGTGGCTTAAGGTATAGAATAATGCCAACAGAGGGATTCATGGTGACATAGTAGAATTCAGATATAGGTTCCTTACCCTGGTGGCATGAGGTTCTAGGAGAACATTACGAAGGAAAGTGGGAGCAGATGGGCATAGGGTGTGGGATGGAGCCTGTCCAGGTGTAAGGGAAGTGATGTGGTGTAGACCCCAAGGAAGAGGAACCAGCATTGCCAGAGTCCTTCTCAATACCTTATTCCTTCAAATGACAAGGGACATCATATACAACAGGTGTAACTTCTCTTTCATGTATTGTATGTGCTACAGGGGATACACTACATTCAAATTCCTCCTAATGACAGTGTTTCAAATTTTGTGCAAGGGATACAACAGAGCATTTAGTCTAATCCCAGCAAGCTTCTAGTGCTACTTTTTTAGGATTTTTAGTATTGTTTAGGAACGATTATTGCCATCACCTTAATCAGCAAAGGTCTGATGCCAGTTTGCCAAATCTGAGGGATGTGGGCTGAAGCAAATGTCCAAAGAAGACCTTGGATGCCCTCTCATTTTGCCAGGACTCTTCTATCCATTGATGTGTATTGAGGAATGAAATTAATATCTTCCTCTTTCCCTATTACTTCTTCTGTCTTTGCTGGAAGCATTTAACCTTTCCCAGAACACACAAACTTTGATTTCAGCCTTTTCTTCCTTGCAAGATATAAGAAAACTTTTCTGCCTCATCTTCCTCCATATGAGTCAGGACTGGTTAGTTGCAATCTCTCCTTCCACTAGCAAAGGGCGAAGAATCTTCTGTTTTCAGATACTTGTTTTAATATCTCTTTTGTTGTAATTAAACTTCACTTTCAGTGTCCCTGGAAATCAAATAAATTAGCAGCAGTTACAGCATATACTTTTTGCCTTGCTGTTGGTTAAATGATACTCACCACATCAGCATAATGCATTGTTCTGGACGCACTCCAGTCCCCTGAGAAACCTTCTCACAGTTATCATAACATGCAGTCAGCACACAAGAATAAAAAAGGAGGAAAACTAAATGTAAAGCAACTCCAGTATTGTGGTTAGAGAATATATAAAAAAATGTCTCCTCTATTATATACTGCCCTTGCCTTTATAAAGACTGTTGGCCAAGTCATTGGCTAAATAAATGTCCAAATTCTTTTTGTTTTTATTACTCTCTTGCCAGTGAAATGGGATCTAGGTCTCTGAAGTGAATGCTGAGTTGGATCCCTCCATTTTAGCCAGCAAAGGGTGTGTCAAGGAATGATTACAGACTTTCCTGCTGTGTGTCTCTCTCACATGCACTTTCTCTCCCCACATACATGTGTATGTATATATGTAAGTGTGCAGTTTGTTTTCAGGTTTTTTAGTAACTATCAAAACCACACCAAAAAAAAAGAGTCAAAAATTTTAAACATGTTTGTGGAAATGAGTAAGTGACATCAGGGCTTTTGAATGATCTGTACTACCTAGATGACAGGTCAGGTGAATCAATGTTGTGAAAAACAGAGCAACAGCAGGAGGATTTCTTGAAATAAATGCAGGCTCATACTGCAAGACACTTTATGTTTAAAAGAAGTTTTTATTTCATGCTTTCAGCCTAATTTATAGGTGTTATTAATTTCCCTAGGTCTCTGGTGAAACAACAAATGGCATTGATTCAGCAAGTGGTGGAGGTAAATGGGATAAAAACCTTTGGAGTTCATCTTGGAGTTCATCGAAGCTGGCTGTTCAGCATTGTTGCTTTTAATGTGAAAATGTCACAATTTCAAACTTAAAATTAGTACAATTGGAAAGCAATAAACAAAAAGTAATTCCCACTAGGATAAACTGAGAGACTCTTTTCCTTACCTGAGGAAGAAATTATCATCACTTGTTCCCATAATGGTTATCACTGACACATGTCCACATGTGTGTATGCTGATTCTCATTCACACTTCCCTTCCTCAGTCATGCTAATAAATGTCCATGGAAAGTCCACTCTGATGTGCTGTGCTCCTGGGAGCAGAAGGCAGGGTGGGAGAGGAGACACTTGGTTAATGTGACCTTGGTCACAAAGCTGTGAATGTTGAGCAGTGCTCTGGGACTTCATGACCTACAGGGACTCTTGGAACAGTTCTTCTTGTGTATGTGGGAGGGAGGAAGGGGCAAGTTTTACAAAAGGCAAGTCCATTAAAAACCAGCAAACAAAGCAAACTAAACAGCCTATCGTTCCACCACAAAATATGCTGGAGGATTTCAGAACCTGGATTGCTGAAGGCCCTCAAATTCTGCTCCAGCCATAAATATGTGAACAAGTTAAGCTCTTTGTGGTTTTGGTCGATCCCAGCCATGTTTAGCCTTAATCTATCTCAATCACTAGCTACCTTTTAAAAATAACATTTTGTGGTTCCAAAACATCTTTAGTTAATCCTTGCTTAGTTTGGAAAAGAATGATATTTGGAAGGATGCACATATCCATGTGGCTTTGAAGGATACTCCCTTTACTGTTCTTATCCATCATAAATCTTCTTGAACTGCAATACATAATGCCCCTGCGTCAGACTATGGAACATTAGATTCTGAACAATATGTTTTTTTTTCAGGGGAACCTAGACTCTGCAGTAGACCAAAAATATTTAATTCCTGATAATATGCCAAATTGACACATGAATGTTCTTGGAATGCCTCCATAATGGAAGTCAGAGGCATTGGTGCTAGTTACCACACAAGAAGTGAAGGAAGAAGAAATAAAAATTTTAGAATATTTCAAAGATCTCGCTCACAAATGTCTCTGGAAAAGATCTGACATTTCACTTGGAGACATAGGTCTCTCTGAAGAACAAGAACTTGGCTTTAATTACTGAACAAGGAAAATAGTTTCTGATATTAGTTTCCAATCCATGAGTAATTGAAAGGAAGCTTTTTAAATGGTTCATTTCAGGACATCTTTTGCACTCTTTTCTTAGGTGAAATATTAATTCTCATTTCTCATTTCCCTCTCAAAGTAGAACAGTCTGAGAGACTGCAGTTCTTGAGAAATTTGGTCTCAAATTCACTTTTATAAGCAAGTGTTTCTTTCCTTCCACTTCGTCTTTTAGATACACAGATGAAATTTTTAACAAATCACGTTATTCTAGAACAGTGTTCTCTCAAACAGAGTGATTATCACTTCCTAAAGAGAACTTTTCTCTTGTGCAGAGAACATATATGTTGCTTAAGCCTATCTCAAATCTTTAAATAAGCTTCCATGATGTATAGGCTTAGGGTAGATATTATGAGTAAGAAAAAAATCCTGAAGCTGAATAGCCGGATGCAACAATGTCATCCTAATCTTCTCTGGTCTTTTTTCATTTATTTTAGAGATAGTAATGTGCTTGTCCTTCTAAAATAAGTACTGTTCAGAAAGGGCACTCTGGTTGGTGTATACTGAACATAAGAGTTCTTAAATCACATTGCCACTTTCATGATGGTATTTTGTGGGTAAGACTTTGTTACATCATTTTTGCAATCAGGTCTTTGATTTGTCCCTTCAGACAGCATTTGTGCTGGAATCAAGTAGTTAAAGAACATGTCTGCTTGATCATGTGAATATGTGATGATGTTGCTAGTATACATATATTTGAAGCCATGCAGAAAGAAAAAAACAACTCTGTTTTTATACAAATTTGTGGGCAAGCAAAATAGGAAGTACAATTGTAAAGCCAGATCTAAACCACTTATAAAATATTGCAAATATTAGGCTCTATATGTTTCGTGAGATTTTATTTCCACACATTTCCATGCTTTTTTTGAAGATCCAATTACAGTGTTCTACAGATACAAACACACAGGCATAATATGCAAACAGCACAAAGTCAAGTCTATGCTGAACTGCCCACACAATTCAAACCAATTCATTATTAAATTCCAGAACACAAGCAATTACACAATACATAAAAACCCCAGGGAAAAAAAAAATAGAATTATCCCCAAATTAGTTCTAGTTTGTGAATCAATTTCCATTTCTCTTGTTCCAGTGAACACCTGGAACTGAAAAGCAATAAAACCCAGGAACTGCCGTCATAAGGAATTTTAGAGTTTCTCTGCTAGCATGTGATGACTGGAGGGGAGGGAGGAAAGAATGATAACAGCAGTTTCTGAACGTATTTGTTATTTCTTATACTATTCAGACCAAGTTAGCTGAATCATCCCCAGAAATGACATTACATGTGGTGTATGGCAGTCCCTTTGGGTCAGTTCTGCAGGAAGTGTGATTTACTCAGCCAACCATCCCAAAAGGTCTTACAGCTTCTACCTGCAGCACCCAGCACAGACAGCCATATGAACAGCACTGCTTCCAACCACACCAAATGGTACAGCCCAAACAGCTAATAGTAACTACAGGATGTTTCAGTGAACAAGAACCATGATCGATGGATTTCATGAAATAGCTATAAATATATCTCAATGTATATGTAAATTTTAATAATTTTTTAACTCTTTTTCTTTAATGAATTATGATGAGCCACTGGAGATTCTATGTGAGCAAGATCTACATGCAGGTGTTGGTGTTGCTGTGGAGCTTCTCTGAAGTTNACTTTACAGTGAAAGTCCAAAATCAGAGGTACTGTCCATTTTGCCATCTTCTTTATCCTGATGAGCTGGGTTTCTCAGGTGTAAGGATATTATCCACACATAGGAGAGCAGTCAAGTTTAATCCTAAATCAGCATATATATATTTGGTATTTTCCATTTTTATGGTGTAGAGGAAGTTCTTGTTCAACCTTTGGATAAGTTGGATTTAGGAGAGGATTTTTGTCCTCAAAACATGTGCATTCCTGGGTTGTAAAGGACACTTCCACAATGAGTCAGAGGGATACAGAGCCCTTCTATTTACAAAACGCTGGCAAATAATTTCATCTTGACCAACAGCCTCCTTAGTGACAATATCCTGACTACTTCCAGCAACTACATATTTTTTCACAGCAGAGCCCAGGCAATAATTTTATCTAAGGAACCTGCAAGCTTTTTGCCTTGCTAGAGGCATTCATCTTCACATTTACACTGGCACATGCAGGAACAGATTGTTAGAAAATATTTGCAACTGGAACACAGCTACACTGAGACAAGTTGCCTACCTTTCACAGGCATATTTTAATTATGTTCAGTCTGACCAGATCATTAAATGCCAAGGGGTAGCATAAGTGGCTCACACCCAGGAAGAACAGATATGAGAAAAGACTAAGACCTGACACATTATGCCCTCAGTGTTACGCTCCAAACTCCCAGTTTTTGCCACTACTAACCCTCATATCAAGCTGGTGAAACATGACTGAACTTCAGCACTATCAGGTCAGAAAGTTTGCACATAGAGAGGGCACTTATGTTATTTAGCTTCAGGAAGAAGAGAAGTGTGGCAGGCTGCCTGGAGCCAGGGTTTGGAGGTCAGTAAGTGCTGCCTGTCTCCATTTTATATGTTTGTGGACAAGTTCCTGTTCCTTATGCAAGCCTCTGCACTTAAAGTTGGTTATTTTAGGGTTTGTGGTCTTTGCAGCTCAACAAACATTGTGGTGTAACTCTTTTAATGGAAACAGTCCCTCAAGGGTGATGAATTTCACTCAGAGGAAGATGTGACATGAGTAGACCTACTCATTACCTTCCCAAAGTTTCTTTGCTTTGACATCCTTTTCAGATTATTCCATTCCGTACAATGTTCTCTTATATGTCAAGCATTGGAAAGTATTCAGATCTTGATGCATGTTTTATTTGCAACAAAATAGTCCCATAGGGAAGAAAAAAGGAGTGATATGAAAAACTCAAGCAGTAAAAATTAATAAAATATTCACATAAGTTTTAAAAAAACATTTATATCAAAGCACAAAAGCATGGAGCAGGGAAGGTTGAGTACCAGGTGGTGCTCCTTCAGATATGCACACAGTACTGTGGGTTGTGATTTGTCCTTTCTTCCACTTGACTCAGAAATTTGGAAGTAGGCAACTGAGCTGACATATTCCATATGCCAAGTGAACTGATTAAGTAATTGTGTTGCTCACCCTACCACCATTTTCCACAAACATCAAGAAACCATAGCTGCTTAGGTGGCTACTTGGTCTTCCACAGGGCCAGGGAGATTCATTGGTGTTTCTTGAATGGAGGCTACCCAAAGCAGAGGTTTGTTTCCCTTTTGTTGAATGAGAGAAGTCAGTCACTGAGAAGCTGCACAATGCCAACATCTCAGCTCAAGCACCAGCAAGCTGGCACCATTCTCCAGTCACCCAAGCATTTCTAAGCATACTCACAAGGGCCAACATCACCCTTGAGGCAGTGTTTGTATAGCTGCAAAGAAAGAAGCTGTGTTGAGGAATGAGTAGAATCCTGAGGGCCAGGCGAAGGGGAAATGTTAGTACGGCAACAACAAGACCAGTGGGGCATGGAAGAGAGGCAGGACCTGGGTCACAGTAGGGACGCTGTAGTTGATGGGCTGTGAAACAAGAGGAGCATCCATACACATTTTGTCCTGGTGTTCTCTTGTGTGGCTGTTCTTCGTATGGGTGGCAGGTGATTATTGGTGACAACAACCTTGCAGGACAGGGGTTACGGTGGCTCATCTGGGCTAAAAAGAAAAGGTGGAAGCTACTTGGTGTGACATTGTTCTTTTCCATTTATGTCAACTGGATTATTATCCGTTATCCTTCTGTGTCTTTAAACAGTGAGGTAGGTAATTTTTGGGGGTGGGGTATGAGTTTGTGAGTGATATGAATTTGTGAGGTTTGGTATGTGGCAGAAGGTAAAGAGCAACACTAATTGTAGGCATCTTTTGACTCCTACATGGACTTAGATAGCTATTTTTAGGTTATTAAAGTCAAGCCAAGTGTCCAAATACCCATACATTTCTCTGCTGAGCTAACTTATACTCAGCTACCCACTGAGCACTCTGAAGTACAGAGATGTTACACAACCCACTGTGTACATCCACGCTATGTAGTAAACTCTATACATGTACAAAATCATTACATAAACACATCCATGCAGGCTGTACCCAGTATATGCATAACTGATTTCCAAACAGTACTGCTGAGCGCAAAGAACCTTTGGGGATTACACCTGTTTGTACAGGGATGTAAATGTTTCTTTTCCAATTTACAGTCTATCCAGATTCCCATCGAGAATTTGTTCATGATTTTGTACTCTGACCACAAAATTGTTGTTCTTTTAATGTGCTTTTGGGAAAAAAAAAAATAAAAATTATATTATGGAAAAGAATCTAGACATGGAAAATAACTTAGATTCAAAACCGTTTCAATCCCACCACTGAGCCACCTCTTTCCTACTTATTCATGTAACCTCTCCCCTACTTAGAGCAGTTTTAAATGAAAACAAAAAAAGTTACATTAGGAAGTTACATACTCTATAGTTGTGAATCAGAATTTATTTTTCTTTTGGATGTCTGGTCACAAAATAGCTACAATAAAGAAAGTGTCTGCTGAAGCAAATACCATAAAACATATTCTACATTCTCAAAGTAGTTTGTATTAAGACTATTAGGTGATTATGACTATGGTGAGATGAGCTTTTAAGAGAAATATTTGAGGGCTGCCTCACAGAGGATGTATTACTTCCCTGTGTTACCACACCAGTTTCCTGATCTGGCCACACAGAGCAACACTGAACGCCAGCCTTGGAAAGGAAGCAGTTGCTTTGTATCCATGCGTACAACATTATGTAGCTCTTACGTTATGTATCCCAACAAAAGACATGTACTATCTTTTATTAAGATGTGAATTAGTTCAATGGGAGTTCCATGTACAGAGCAATCACTGATCCCATGAAGCAGGTTCTGCTAAGTTTCTGCACTCTGGGATGAAATGATGAACAGCCCCTCATAAAAAGCCTGTTTGTGCTCTCAGTGTATAGATCTTGCAATATATTTATACACTAGGCTGGAAAAATGGCAGTCATGTGCTTGTGACAGTGCGCCAAACACTAGAATGCTGGTGCCCAGTAGGATTTGATCGACTTTTACACACACGCAATTCTCCCAGTCCCACAGATAGCAATAACAGATCAGGTCAGCAAAGCAGACATCGTGTTTAACGCCCAGCAATTACAGACTTGACTGCTAAACGTTAATTTCACCTGATTCTCAGTATTCTGAGACATGAAGGAGCAAAGACATATAGCAGAGATGCATACAAATGCTTTCCTCTTCCTAATGCCACCTTTCCTATCCTCTTCTTTTCCTGCTCTCCACTCAGCCTAGCCTAAACTCAAGATAGGTGTATGTAGAGAGAGTTCTTTCAGTTGCTTATGCAGTATCTAGGAAGTAACTGTTACATAGTGTTGTTACAGAATAAGTATCTACAGTATAATAAAAACCACTAATGCCTTCTGCCTCCCTAAGAAAAATGTAGAGTTAAAATATGGTGAGTTCACATGAAGCCATCTCCCACCTTTCAGTATTCACAGAGGCTCTGCAGGGCTAAAACCACAGAAACATTTGCACAAGGAGTCTTTTGCATCTTTCCAGGGTCTTACAGTAAGTCCTGTCAAAAGTAAAGAAAGAAATACTAATCTGAAGACAGTATACTATGGATCCTTTCAAATCCATCATGTTTTCCCTGAATCCCAATCTTGTGTGCTTCCTGTTGTGTTGTAATGGGCCTGCTTGCTTTCTCTGCAAAGATGCACTGGTTTGATTTGTTTTTCTGCATTTCAAGGTTGATATGATGTAGGAAATTCAGTCCACCTGAGCCATATTTGGGTTAGAGTAAGCCATACGCCTACACAGCTATACAGCCATATCTATACATACAGCTTCTCTATGAGAGCTTTCCTATGTATCTGGGCTCCTTTAGGTGAGGATTCCAGCCATGCACATAATCCTGCAAACATTGTCAAACTAATAATCCTGTGGTACCTACCAAACTGCTCACAAAGTGAAAACATTGCTCCACTTGCTCAGCACCATTGTAGCTTGCTTTAGACTGGCACAAAAAGCAGCTGTAATTAAGGGAACCCAGTATCTTGCTCAGAACAGCACCTAGGTCATGCATAGCTCTGACTCCTCTGAAAGCTGGTGGGAGAGAAAGGAAAAGCCAGATGGTGTAATGAATAAGGACTTTGAAACAAAATGAAATTAAGACAAACATGAAGATGAGCAATGTTGCTGACAGATTTAATGTTGCTGGGAAGCTGTCTTCTTCTATTACAACACAGAGTTATACATTACAAATGCCAGAAAATATTAATTGGCAGAACACACAGTTCTCTTTGTTCATGGATATTTTTTTACATGTTATTCTTCATGATACTGTATCAAATTAAAAGCTCAAGAGCTGATCCTTTGCCTACTTAGCCTAACTCTGTATAATTACTTTTTCTTATGTATCCCAAATTTGCCATGGTGCATGGGAGATGAAATCAAGCTGCCTGAGTATGAAATGTGAATTAGTTAGTGGTGTAAATATTTGTTCTTTACCTAGAAATTCCTAACAGGATTGGATTTCAAACTGCAACCCAGTGGCCCTCTGGCAATTCCTTTCAGTATTCTGATGCATTCCCTTTCTTCTGCTGACACTCATTCTTTTTTGTATTCAGTACCATAAAAGTGTTGATTCTCAAATTACCTATGTTGATTCTGCTTTTCAAGGCTCTAGAGTCTACACAGATCAAAATTCAATTGTGTGAGGTGCTTTACAGTCCTTTCTTCCAAGGGTTTTATAGTCTGTCAAGGCAGATGAAGGAGGGAGAGAGTCACTGGGTAGTGTTTTCAAGTGTCCAGTGTTCACAATTAGGAGGCTAATGCTCATTGAAAGGCAACAGACCCCAGACCCTTTGCTACTTTTTACACTTACGATTTATAGTATGTATAATGTACACAATTAATGTCAAATGTCAGAGTATCAGCTGTCACAGAACCAGGCCATAAAATCCATAAAACACTCTGAAGGATTTAAAAACTACTTTAAATGTTACCGTAGTAGCCAGTGTGCCTATTTACTTGCCACATTGTCACTTAAGTATTTTGTTAGTCCTCTGACATCTCATTTATCACAATGACTGTGCAAAATACTTGAGTCAGAAAAGCATTTACTGTACTGTATTTTATCCCCTGCAAATATATTACTTTGGGGCTGTTGCACTTCACACTTAGTTCTACTTCCACAACCTGTTTTCTGGTGTCTTCAGCTGCTTTAGCAGTAAGTTATCAAGGATACATTTTAGTTTCCTTCTCTTTAAGATTTTCCTGTACATAACTAAAATGACAGAATAACAGCTTTCTGTGAGACAGCCTGGCCATGGATGGAAATGTATGTTGTTACTTAGACTTTGCATTATTTGGGGAAATCTTTAACTGAACTAATGGAAGTAAATTTGATTCCTTAAAGAAGTCTGTGACCTGAAGTAGCTCTACGCTGGTCCTTCAACTGACAAAAGACTATATTTTGCTGATTTACACTGAAAATAAGAGAAGTCCTCATAAAGAAAATGTACCAGAGTGGTAGGCACTTTTAAAAGTTGCCTTTCTTCAAGGAAGTTCCCACCTATCTTTCAACCATTTCAAAGATCTAACACCAGCAATTGCTCAGCTTTGCATGTTGAACCATCATGCTTATTATGGTTGCTTGTAATGTGGACACCATTCTCACAGAACTGAAAAAAAAGAGTCATCTGATTTAAACTCAGTTTTAAAATGCCTTATAGAAAACAAAAAAACCTTCAACTATTTTCCCTTCGTCCACAGGCATATTTAAAATAATCAGACATTTTGGTTTTCTTTATTTAAATCTACACTATATGATAGACGATCTCACTGATGCCAAAAATTCTAGTTAGGCTTTTTTTCTGAGGAAATAGCTCATACAAGAAAGTACACTTGTCTTCCTCTTTAAAACAAGTAAAACTGGAATTTTTTTTTTTTTTTTGTGATTTCAGAGAGTCACAGAAGGATTTTCTGGTGTATTGATCAGGGGATAAATGTACATCAGATCACATCCTCAGAGGTTGACCACTGGTCAGGTTGTGAGCACATGTTGAGCAGTGACATTAGTTAAGTAGCAATGTGGAGATGTGGGGAATGCATTACTCAAAAAAAAAAAAAAGTCCTTGACAGTTTTCTTAGTGGAATAGATACAGTAGTACACCCTTCAGGTGTGTCAGTAAGGCATGGATAGAGTACAGTTTGAGTTGGAAGGGAGCTTTGAAGATTACCTAGACCAACAATTCTGCAGTGAACAAGGATATACTCAACTAGATCAGGTTGCTCAGAGACCAGTCCAACCTGACCTTAACTGCTTCCAGGGATAAGGTATCTACCACCTTTCTGGGCAACCTGTTCTAGTGTTTCACCACCCTCATCATAAAAGAACTCTTCCTTATATCTAGTCTGAATCTACTCTCTTTTAATTTAAACCCATCACTCCTAGTCCTGTTATTTCAAGCCGTACTAAAAAGTCATTTTTATAAGCCCTCTTTAAGAATCGAAGGGAAGAAATAGTCTGCCTTGAAGCCTTCTCTTCTCCAAGCTAAACAATTCCAACTCAACCTGTCCTCACAGGAGAGCCAATAGTGTATAATAATAAAAGTTGACTTCGCAGAAATGAGTACTGCAAAACCTCACTTTGGAAACAGGCCTCCAACTGCAGCAGTAAATTAATAAAATACAATCCCTGCTTGTACTTGCAGGGCTCACAATTATACTACACACACATTACATTGCCTTTAAATATAACAAAATGTAACTGAAAATATATGAAAACATAATAAAAATAGATTTTTTCATATCTTACATACCTTTAAAGGTACATGACATTAAATATATAGTAATATTAAACAAACAGATATGCAACATGTTTAGACAGAGGGAAAAACTTCCTGCCCCTTGGTTAGCAAATTTGCTCCCTAAAAGGCAGTACAAGCAGTCCAGGAACAGATCTGCAAACATATATCTCGTTTCTCACACCAAAAATCCAGGAAACTGCACTGTGATACCAGTACTATGGAATTCCTAATTTGTGATTTATCTTCTGTGAAATGACTGTATAAATTAAAAAAACATGTAAAAAAGGCCAAGTGGCAGTAATGAGAGATTTCAACTAGCAGCAATCAATTGGTACATTAGGAGGAGGAAATAAACTGGAGGCTGGTGATGTCTGGGTTTTGAATTAATATAATATATGCATTAAGTATAAAAAGCTGGAATAAAGCCTGGTTTTCAAACAAGGCAGAATGAGATTTAGGAATAATTAGGTGGCTGGGAAAATATGGAAGACATTTATCCACATCTAATTTATTTGACTCTTTGCTAAACAAACACAAATGGACAACATATTTACTCAATTAAAAAAAATTAAATATATGCAAATGAAGGAGTTTTATCCCCTGCACAGAGGGAAAAGAGTCATGAGTGCTGTTTCCTAAAAAATTAAACAACTCTTTTCCCTGTGAATGTAATGTGCTTTTTGGATTGCACACTCAGACAATCAATATCTGATTCAGGTTTCAATATTACTTGTTATGGAGCAAGAACACATAGCATAGCAATGCTCCACTGGATAATTTCCCAAAGAAGTGCTACATTATACAGACATAATAAATGGAGTGGGATGAGATCAAAGTCAAACATATATTAACAACAGTATGGCTACCTAAATGAGGATAAATGTAGGGAAGACTGTCTAGTCATTGGATTTGGAAATTAATTCTTTAAGAATGCTGGACTGCATATATGCTTTTGACTTCATGCTAATTTATGACTTTAAAATTATGTCTTAGTTCTATTCCCCTGTTTACTTTCTCAGATAGGGTGGCTGTAATTGCTTTGTAAGTTGTTTCACATTATTCAAATAGTTTCACAATTATTTGAGTTGATATGTAGAAAGCTAATGCTTGATGAAAACTGGTTGTACAATAAAGCACTGTCTTGAAACAGACATCATAATCGCCACAGGAAAAATGAGTGATAGGACATATACTTACGTACTTAAAAACCCCAAGCACCACTAAAACTCAGAAGACTTCCGTAAGTCCCCAGTCCTAATAATTCTGCCCTTTATTTCCTGTATTTTCCTTAAGGAACTGGAGGAAAGGTGTTCCCTGGGAGTGCAGCTCACTACATCTAATGATGAGAATTACAGCAATATGCAGGGTCAGCTTTGTCTAGATCGGGTTGTTCAAAGACCCATACAGCCTGACCTGGAACATTCTGAGTGATGGGGCATCCAAAACTCCTCTAGGCAATCTGTTTCAGTGTCCTACCATGTTCAGTGCAAAAAAATTCTTCCTTTCCTTCAATCTAAACCTACCTTCTTTCAG
>WAAB01004501.1:7761-30431 GCA_013389865.1 Piaya cayana | reverse complement strand
CTCCAGTTTTTCTGCATGGAGACCTTTTAAAATGGCTGCAGAATTNAAAGAAAAATTATAAAAAAGAAAAAAAAAAAAAAAAAAAAAAAAAAAAAAAAGGCCCACTAATTGGAGGACCAGTGTTTAGAAATTTTAAAAAAATTTAGGTAAGAAATTAACGTAGCTATAGTGGTGACCCTAAAATGTCAGTATTTTAATATACCAAAAATCTACACCTGGCTTTTGCCTGGCTTTTGTATCACTCTTGCTATTAAAGCTATTGAAATGCTGTTTTTTCAGAGAAGTGGTTTTCACTTTCTGTTCTTCACATTGCAAGTGCGCTATATATCACCGTGCTGACATACAGCCATGGTGTGCACGCTGTGTATTTGTACAGGGTGCTGCTCTGCTCTTGGAATAACAATTTTTGAGTCACTTTGCACTGAAGAAGATTAATCTTTGACAGTTTGGTTGAAGGAAGAAACCTAGGCAGATGCTAAAGGAAAACAATACACAATGTTTTATTTTACAAATTGTGATTAATTTCAGTTTTATTTTATTATCCTTGAGGAGCGAGGCTTTTAAAGACCCATACCTGACTTGCATAAGTATGGTGACACTTGAAATTCTGAACCGAAGTATGGCATCAGCTGATTTACTCTGCCATGTACATGTGTTTAGAATTAATTTGGAAGACTGTAATTAGCCCGGAGTTTGAAAGAAGAGCTTTAGTGGAATTGACTGTTGGTTTCAAATTATTATCCTTGAGTTCAGTCTTGAGGGTGCAGCGCACTTATATTTAAGTGTGTTTGCATCAGCCAAAATTAGATTTAAACTAAGAAATTTAACTAATTTATGATCCTCATTTTGATACCTTAAAAAATTGCTTTATAAATTCATAAAGCTCCTTTGCCATGATAATTTTTATTGGTTTTAACACTGGCATCCTCTGCAGATTGCAACTTGAGCTGTGGAGGCCCAAGAGCAAACTTCAGAGAGCAATGACACATCAATGAGGAAACATGAGGTCTTTAGAGGAGGGCGTTCATAAACTTATAGCAGGCAAACAGACAGAAACTCTAGACTAGACTGAAATTTTAAGTCGTGTACAAAGTCTTACTGTGTACCTTTCGACTTCTGCTGATCCTTCTGTTTCAGAGACACCTAATAAAGTACATACTCTGTCAGCATATATTTTTTGATAATATACTATTTGTAGTCCTTTATTTACAGTTAGGATAAAACTACTGATGCTCTTTCTGTATTTAGTAATCTTTTTCTAAATCTACTGTATTTAGACATGGGAAAGGGCATTAAAGGATGCTAGGATTAGAGAAAGACAGGGAAAGAAAATGAATGAACGAATGTATGAATGTATGTATGTTATATTGAATGCTATATAGTGATCCAGGAGGCCAGTCTTGGGGGAAAAAGTCAAATCCCAAAGAAACTGTAATTATGTTAAATCATTGTCTTTCAACTTCTTAGCCTATGCCTTCCCTGAATCACTTGAAGGAACTTTGGCACCTCTAATAGCTCTTGGAGTGCAAGTGCTGTTCTTTCCCAGGGAAGGTCACCACCCACTGACACTGCTAAGTAACGTGTTAACCAAATGCCACTTGCAATTTGTCAGAGACAAAGGAGTAGTTTCTTTGCAAGAGTTATCTCAGTGTATTATTCTGAAGTAGTCGTTAGTGTGCTTAACATCTGAGGGTGAGAAACCAGTAATTCTTTCACTGGCCACAGCCATCACCTATATCCAGGAAACCTGACTTCTCTGATGTGGATCAAATGAAGAGCTTGAGCATACTGGCCTAACATGTCTTTTGAATTCAGTAGTACGTACAGGCATAGATCTAAGCCTGAAGACAGTAGTATCTTAAAAACCCCTCCAACAAAACAAAACCAACCAACGAAAGAACCAAAGAAGCCACCCTCAAAAATCCCCAATGATAACAAGTGGCGGTAAAATCTGAAATGTTTAAATATTACTGGGTATTTAGCAATGTTCATTGATGTAGGTGAATTTTTGAATGCTCATTAAATGTTCAACTGTGACTAGAAACAGAATTTCTTACACACTTTGTAGAAAGGTCAATAAAATTTCAATATAACTAGAGGTTTGTAAATCTGAAATGGGTTTGAGCAAGGTTTGGATATCCTAAATGATTTATTGTGTACATTGTACAAAATAAGGAATCTTCAGTGGTGACTATTTTGCTTCAGTGAAAAGCTGAGGAAATAGGAGATGATGTGGTGAAGCTAAATACTACAAGTTGTGTTTCTGTTTAGAAACTGCTGATTTTCATAAATATTTTTAAAATATGCTGCCTAAGTTTGTGGAAACTGGTGCTACATACCTGCAATCAGTTCAGCAGGTTTCCCAGAAGAGGTCTGATACTTTCTGTGTGTTGTTACAGTTTTCCATAAAAATTCCTGTGAATTTGGTAGTTCTTTCCCAACGCTGTAATGCAAAACTTAAAGGCTTTTTGTAAGCGAAAGTGTCTTTTTTCCTTGCATCTGTGTCACAATATTATAGAAGAAAAATAACATTAACCTCTGTAATGGTGAAAGATTTAACAAAGGATGTACATCAGTTGTCAAGCCTGCTGCCTGACTCTAGGAAATGAAACTTCTTTTCAAGTGCACAATTGCTACTGTGGTAGCAATATGAATATGTTTCCTTGCTGAGAAGGAATAACAGTAATAGTGGAAGATGTTTTATAATTTTGCAACATACCTAGTACAGTGAGAGGTGAGAATCATACAACTTCTCAAAAAAGAAGTACATTCAGACATCAAAAAATAACTCATTAGCATTATGGGTGTTGAATAATGGTCTCTACAAAATTGCCAATTACAAAAGGATTTGAAAGTACTTTCATACTTGCTGTGTATATCAATACCTACTGGGTCTCTGTAACGTTAGAAATTCTGCATCTTTCTTAAATGACATTTAGTGTAGAATCCTGGTAAAGTATATTAAACAGAAGTCATTTAAATGAAATGGGTAATGCTGAAAGAAATGACTGTCATGAGG
Organism: Piaya cayana; assembly: GCA_013389865.1. Classification (NCBI taxonomy): domain Eukaryota; kingdom Metazoa; phylum Chordata; class Aves; order Cuculiformes; family Coccyzidae; genus Piaya; species Piaya cayana. The sequence goes on along the minus strand of WAAB01004501.1, from coordinate 27,412 downwards.
GTACTTGGTTTTATTAGGAAATGTCTTCGGAGTTAACTTTACCATGTCAATCACATAAATCTCTGAAGTAATTATCAGCCTATTCACCGGGGCTAAGCATTTAGCAAGCTTTAACAGCAATTAAGTACATTGCAAAGTTATCAGGCCTTTTAAATAATATTTATTGAGAGAATCTTATAGAATACCCATGATATCTGAAAACAGGCTTTAAAGTATCTTTGAAAGGATAGTGTACGGGTGCACTTCTAGCTTATCTGTCCAACTTACAGTGCTGCCGTGTGGGTTACTCTCAACACTTGCTGATTTGACGAGCTGAACTGCACAAATTTAAGAAGCATTTGTGCTATGTAAAAGTTTACATGCATGCAAATGTTCAGCTTTGTTTGTATAATAAAGTAAAAGCTCGGGTCAGTGTATGCAGTGATGAATTTGTAAATGTAGAAGCCTGATTGTAAAACCTGTTCTGATATTGAAAATGCATAAAAAGAGCTATTACAGTATGTGTGTTGGTCAATGTCTGGATTAATAGATATACTGATAGTAATAAAGTAATTTTCCCTTGAGAGTGCAGGAGGAGGAGTGTCACTCAAGGCAAGTAAACTTTTTCCAAGACTGTTTGGAGTTTTCAGTTTCCGTGAATCATTGCTGCCAGTTATACTGTAATCTGAATTATGAATGCATGTGACCCTACAGCTGGGAGATTTGCCTTTTCTAAGAGTACTGCTCTAGAACAGACATTTCAATACCTAGGGCTGGGTTAGCGGTGTTAAAAATGATCAGTTTTACATTTAGTTGATGATTTTGTTTAGTGATATCCTTTTGGAATCAGTTACACAATTAAAAGCCCAGGCATTATTCCACAAGTGTTGAGAAAGTACTTTCAGGATTTAATAGGAGCAGTGTCTCACAATATACCTTTGTGCAGGGGTGGCTTTCTACGCCTTTCTTCTGTGTCTTTCTTCTTCACGTGCAGGTGTTCCTGTGTGTATGCAGGTCTGTGTGAGATGTGACTTATTTTAAGTTTTGAGGAAGCTGAAAAAGACTAAATGGCCGATGAATCTATGCTTTGAGTTACTTCCTGCTACGTCAAACACATTGTGATGCTTCTTTCTTGACATCTGAAGTCGCACAAATTATCTCTTTTAATATAGACGGTTTTATTTTGTGTAGGAAATATCCAAGGCTTAAAACCAAATTTTGTGGTAAGTAAGTGTTGATAGCACCAAAGATCAACACCATCATCTGTTGTACAGAGGTTAACTGTTTCCTGGAGAATTAGTGTAAATACATTAAAGAGGGTTTTTTGACTCGTCATGGAATTGGAATGGAAACAAAAATGCTTCAATTTGAAGAAGCCATCCTCTACTCTGATTAATTTTATTCTTCCCTTGAGGGAGGTAAGTTGTTAAAGAGCTAAATGCCAAATGTCTCACGCTACAGTCCTGTATATCTGGTGCCTCTCCCACTCTGTGATACACAGCACTTAATTGTGTACTTAGTCTCAGTGTATGTTGGTCCATTTTATCACCTAATTAGATTGTGTTTGAAACACCATTTGGTAATAACAATCCAATCTGCTTTACCATTTGGTTCTTCATTAATTTACTTCCAAGGGTTTGTTTTTACTGGAGAGGGAAAAAAAAGGAAGAAAAAATAAAGTTTTTTTTTTTTATTGCCACGAGGTATCTGACACATTAGCAATTTAGCGTTCAAAAGCCACACTTGTTTTTGTTGTTCAAAAAGCACACAAGTTGTTAGTAGATCAGCGCTAATCTCCACTTGGATTTCAACTTTACTGGCTTTTTAGCTTGAGAGGACTGACACGTATTAAAAGCTGCAGGGGAAGATTGGCAGGTAGTGAAGATGAACCCCAAATGCATTTTCATTGTATGTTATAATTCAGGACTATTACATGCTTTTACCCATCTAAAACTCATTGTCTGCTTCAGCTGCGTGTGAGTGTGCTGCTGGTCTCACAAGGAACCACTTTGTTCTTTTAGCTGTGTGCTAAGACGTGTCATTCTGCGCTTTCAGAACAGTAGATATTTTCGCTATGTGATTGTCCCTGAAATAATATTGGATAGCTGAAGATGCTTTTTGATGAAAGGATCTGTCTCCTTCAACCATTTGTTTTCCGAAGCTGATTGCCTGTGGCATGATTGTTTTACCTGTGTCTGAACAAGACAATATGTAATTTACTCAGTGCTTTCAATCAGGGAAGCATCCTTGAATGAAGAATAAAAGCTTGTCCTCACTCGCATAGCAGTATTTTGGGATATACAATAATGTAAATTTAGCACCTATAAGCTTCTTTTCTTGTAACTAGAAAATACGTAACCAGACTACATTTTATCCAGAATGTGGCTATGAGAAGTTGCCTAGGCAGAAGACAAAGAACCCGTAGTGCCCTTTAAGAATGGTAGACAATGGATAAGGTGGAAGAAATTGCTAGAATTCTATTATTTATTTATTTTTATTATTGTATAGTAGGATGATACACAATTAGGAACCTTAGTAATGAAGTTTCTGTTCATGGAAAGGATTTCGTTAGCCACCATTAGTTACCCTGTGTAAGATGTAGCAATTCTTTGAATAACTCCCCCGCCTCACCTACTCCCGGCACGTTTGTTGCCAACTGTTTGGGTCTGAAAACTAGAGCGATTAGTAATATTAAAAGGATAATGTAAAAGAATGCTATGGCTGATGCATTCCAGGTACTGCAAACTATAAGTTATGACCTTCTAGTCTGAACTGTTAGAGCTTTTCTCATGTTTATGCTAACCAGCATCTTTCTAGAGAAGGTAAAAAAGTGGAAAAGGTAGAAGTAACTCTTCTCAGCCTATCACAGTGCATCTTAGTTATGCCTTTGATTCTCGTAGGTTTTAATGTATTTTACTTTCATAAATCAGTCTGGTTCTTTTCAACCCAAAACATCCATAGCATTCTGCATCAATGAATTCCAGTTTAACTACAGAGTGTCTGAAGCAGCAACTTGTTTTGTTTTTCACTCATCACTTGGTAGTTTCCTTTGATTCCCCCCGTAAATTCTTCAACTCTTATCCCAGTAGAGAGAAATCACAGCAGACAGGCAATCTTTGCTTCTCTATGCCACTCAGTCTAAAGGTTTTATATCACATACCCCAAAGTTAACTCATCTGACAGAAAAGGAATGGTTTGTTAGCTGTACCCTGCACAAAAAAGCATCCTGTATCTTTGACTGTGCTGCCTTGGGGTTTTTTGAAGTACCTTACCTATTTTTTGATGAAAGAAACCAAGCTTCCACACAGTATCGAAATATGTTAGTGCTTTAGACGGTGTTTCATGCTTAACTGCCAGGAAATTATGGCTACAGACTGTCGCCTAGAAGTAAAGGTATATTTAATATTTAGATGGATATTACCTGACAACTAGATGAATCTGAGGGGAATGTTTGGTTGTCATTTGACATGTTTTTCAAATAACTGATTTGAAGTGGGGAGTAGCTGGATTTGCTCTTGCTGTAAAGTATTTACATCTCAGATTTGAAATCAGAGTGTCAGTAGGGCAATTACAAATCATAATGACTCTTACATATATTAGTTAATGTCTTTAGTGAGACATATGCTAGTGAGTATTATAAAGTGTGCCATGATATAAAAAGATGACTTAATGTTGACTTAAGAGGATTTAATGAATTACATATGTGCTGCTTTTATACTGTCATAGAACGACTTGTATAGGCATAGCAGCAGATAAATGATGACACTTAAAAAAGAGTCTCTATAACTTTTGGAGATGTTTGTTTCAATGGAGCCTATTTCTATAATCCAAATGCATCTTACTGTCTGGGCAGGAACAGAGATGAGTCATCTACGGTTTATATTCATTCTGTTTGTCTGCTGAATTTGCTGTAACTGACCCTCCAGCTTTAAAACAGAACAGAAAACTAACAGCAAAAGCATCTAGAACAAAAAGCGTTTGAAATTCAGCAAAGTGCAGCAGCTATTTTCCATGGACTACTGTGCGACAATCCTGTTGCAAACAGATTAAGACAGCAGGGCAGCAATTGTACTGATACTACCAATATCTGTTGGTATTATTTTTTCCCCAGGCATGGAGAGGAAGTCTTTGTGCAGTTTCATCTTTAGTATATACCCATCTCTAAGAAGAAAACACTTTTGACTTCTTAGGCAAGGTTAATATTATGAAAAAAAAATCTAAATATCTGATTGCCAATACTCTTGGTTTTCTTAATATATTTAGAAATTTTCTCTTGATATTGTGGCTGGTAATCCAGAATTTTCCTGCATGGATTGACACATCTCAAACTTTGCAAGCTTTATAGATAGCGATCCTAGCTTCACCAGTAAATATAGTTAAAGTTGATCAATGGTGGGTCATAAAAACCCTTTTCTTGTTCTGAGGAAATTACCTAAAATTTATGAAGACCTTTATTTAAATCCTTGGCTAGATATCACTAAGTTATTTACCTGAATAGACTGGTAGTAACCTCTCCTTTCATGTACAGAATGTCAAATGGATTTTCTGTTTTTATCAGATCCTCACTCTTTTGGGGCCAGAAAGGTGACAACTGGTGACAACCTGTGACTTTAAACAACTTCTGTATTTCAGAGAAAAAGGCATAGAGTGAGATCTGTGGGTTATCCGTACATGGAAATGTACCTATCCGGCTTTGTTCAGAGGTCAGCAGGACTAGGCAAGAAACCTTAAAAGAGGCTGAACATTTCAAAATAGTGAGACTTAAGTTTTGCAACCTGTAACCTAGCCCTGACTTCTTAGTTCTTACTTAGCCAACAGTGACTTTAGGTTGTGAGGAAGTTTTTATACTTTTTGCAAGTCAACATCTGATAAAGCAAAGCTTGGTTTTAGTTTGCTTGATGTGTGTTGCTTGTTCTGTTTTGAACTTCTTTCTTCTCAATGATGCTTTCATGCAAATGTATCTTTCATTATTTATGCTGGAGGGGAAAATCACAGGTATCTATGATCAAGTTTTCACTTGCACAATAAACAGACTTACTATCTTGCTATCTGAATTTACAGAGCGTGATCAATTGAAAGTACATCTTGTTGGTCATCTGCAGAAGTCCTTCACAATAATCAGAGAGGGGAAGGAAATCTTTATTTATTTTTAATCACTCTTCCCAGAAACTGTTCAAACACATAGGAAAAAATTTCTTTCTTTAGCTTGAAGGTTGTTTATTTTGCCAGAAGGCATGTTAGCTATTCGTCCACCTTGAAGTGTTTTTACCTCGCCATAAAGATAAGTACAAGTTCTGTTTTCTGAATAGCTATGCTTTTGGGATATTCTGTCAGAGTCCTGATATAGATCTGAAAAACTGAATGAACATACAATCCAAATAAATTCTTTTCTCATAATCAACATGTACAGGATCCAATCACAGTACGCACTGATGAGATGGGATGGAAGCTGACAGCACACAAATCTTTGTACTTCTGTGATTTTCTCTCTGTGTGTGTGGTTATGTTTAATGCTGATTAATGGAAGAAGCTGAAAGAGAAATTATAATTGCTTTTTATCCTGGAGTTTATGAAACATTCAAGAATGTTGCTTTGTGTCAACACTAGGCTCTTTCCCAAATAAATCTACATATGGGGAAAGGGGAAAAAAAAGCAGCTTTCTGCAAACTTAGCAGCTGAAACACATGTTTGTCTGAAAGAGCGGGGAATTTGGGAATACGCAACCAAAGATGGATTTTTGGCATCTAGTTTATACACTGCAAGTTGCTTTTACCTGAATATTTCAACTCCAAGGAATATTTGGGTGCTGCTTCTTATAAAAAGCATATGCATCTTCTTTCTCCTTTCCCAGAACAAGTAATTTTCTTGCTTAGCTCTCCGGAGAATGAGAATAGCTAACTGCTACTCGTCTCCAGCTCTCCAGAGGGATGAGAACAGCTAACCTCTATTCTAGTCTCCAGCTCTCCAGAGGATGAGAACAGCTAACCACTATTCTAGCCTTCAGCTCTCCGGAGAACGGGAACAGCTAACCACTACTCCTAGTCTCCAGTGCATCTTACCTCCTCCTGACTTGTTGCTAACAATAAGAGAGATACTTTTCTTAATAATAAAAAAGAGCTGGTGTTGGTTGAGCAGCCTGAACTGCGGAAAAGAGAAGTGATATTTGGGAAGAAACATGAGCAGGAAATTATTCAATGTGAGGCTGTAGGTCTTCTTTAAACTCTGTTTTGTCTCCAGTAAAGGACCTCTCCAACTAGCCAGGCACCTCTACCAAACTCACTATTTTGCAAACAAGTTAAAAGATATTAATAATTTTTTGTGTCTTTTTATCACAAGAGGCTAATCCATGATTTTATATAAGTTCATATTTTTATATGCAAATACAGTAGAAACGTACTTCCTATGTTTTCAGATAGTTTGAAGACGAGGAAAATAGTCCCAAGGTGCTGGAATCCTGAAGCTTGCTCTTTCACATTTTGAAGTGATTTGTAATTTGAGTTTGCCCTCAAGTTGGCTGCTGATGGAAGTGAGATGTTGCTGTTTGTAGGTAAAGAAAGGGAGAGTTTTGACAGAATTGCTAATTAACAAAGCCAACCATCTGTGAATAGTAACTTTACTACTGATTTAAATGTGAATGTATTTACTCTAATGCAGACTAGTATGAGCTCTAAAATACGACAGTGCTTTAGTGCACTGGTCTAAAGCAATGAACTAAATACATGGTTATTAATTATCGATACTTTCTGTCACTGTACAAAGGAGGCATTCTTCCAAAGTAAACATTTGCACTCTTTGGTGCCCGAACACATAATATGGAATATTTGTAATCCCAAGAAGTAGCTGACAGATCGGCTCTGTTAGTTGTGGATTGACATAAAGTCATCAAAGTTCCTGCAATGGGCTATTTATTTATAGAAATGGCAACATCTTACTAAAAGCTTTAGTCAAGCAAAATTAGTATTGCAAATAATATTAATTAGACTGTATCAAGCTATATTAACCACCATAAATTATTTTTGTATTAGAAAGCTTTAAATGGTTGCACCAACACTAATTAAAAGAAATGTACAGAAATCGTTTTTTATTAGCAGTCAGCTTTCCGTGTTCAACAGGTGTCAAATCATGTGAATAGCTAAAAAACCATAATTTAGAAGAACTTCTAAAATGAAGTTTAAATAGTGCTGAATACTGCTATATTTTGTGGCTTATTAAATAGACTCTTAAAGGAAACGTAATTGTTTCCTGAAGGTTTTTTAATATAATATCAGATACTGAACTCAAAATAGAGTGGGAATTTTCTGTACTTTGCTTTAAAATACGCAAAGAAGAGTACTTTATGGAATTTACTTCTAGGTATAGTGGCTCAAAGCTCTCACGTCTGGTTTAAAAACACTATAACAAGATTTTGAATAGTGAAAAGGCTGTAAAATCACAAATTATTCCTTATGATACTTAAAAATGTTTTTAGCACTTCTGGTATGTAACGAGAGAAGTAAAAGTATGTTCACAATTTTTAGTAGTTTCAGGAGTTCCAAATAAAAGCACCTGTCTCAAAGACTGAGCTGCAAATCTCTTGGGTGGGTACCCTGACTCTCTTTCCCATTTTAAGGTATGGAAATACCTCTGCATCCTTGCTGAGTTCTTTCGTTAGATGTTCCCTAGCATCTGCATTTGATGCTGAGGCATCTGGCTGATATGTAGTAGACTTCAGGTTAACCCTATGTGAGTTTTTTTCATGTTGTGTAAGGCTCCACTTGGAGATAATAATGGGTGCAATTTTTATTTTTCCCCTAATTGAGGATCATTGGTTCTGTTAATGCCTTCTAATTGTGTTCTCTAGCACAGCACCTTTGTGTAGTTATCCTGGGAGTGGAAAACTTCATGTTTTATAAAGTTAAAATGTTTACTGGGTGGTTGCCTATTACCCACTCAGACTCTTAGTTGTTTTAAAATAGCACCGATACATCTCCCAAAAGCCCACAGCTCTTTCATTTAATATGATGCAGTTTTAAAGGCCTTTGCAAAGGCTTTAAACATCGCATGTTTCCTGTTCTCCACCTCCCACCAAATGACTGAAACGTGCAAACACATTTGGTGTATAAATCAGCATAAATGTTCGAGTTGAAATATTGGCTGTTGTCTATAAAACCGTTGCTTTACAACTTTCCTTGCCTTAACCACTTTTCTCAGACTGAACTCTGACAAGTTTACTGGAAGATCTAGATTATCAAGGTAGTGTTCTGTCATTTTGTAGCCTTTTCTAGGGAGGAGGTATTTTCATCCCTAGTGTTTTCTTCAAGAAGCTTTCAGCTGAGAACTGCTGTTCTGGTCATGGCGTAGAAATACACTCACAATTGGAGTGGAGTGGGACTGAGGAGAAGGATGGCATGGGTGTGGGGAGAGGGTTGGGTGTGTCTTCAGAATTATTGTTTAACTGAAGTATCTGATAAATAGCACATGGTGCTATTTCTGCTGCCTGAGGATAGTCAAGACAGGAGTGTGGGGATAACAGAACTTACCTGACATCTACAGAAGCTCTGTACCCTTCTTGGTTGGTATTTGGTATCCACCCAAGGTGACTTAGGGCACCTATAATGGTGTTATGGACTGATGTTTGGGCAACCGTTTCCTAGTATGTGCACTGGCAGGTTTTCTGTGAAGTTGCACTTACGAGACCCAGTGGTGCAGTTAACGTTGCTGTCAGCTTCAGGTGCGTTGTCCTCTCAGATGGGAAATTTCTGGTGTAAAATGTAATACTTGTTTTCTGAACAGAAGCACAAAAGGATTCTTGAAATTCTGCTCCTCAGTCTTCATCTATGTATTTCTTAATTAGTGAATGTCACCTCTCAGCTTGTGAGTTATCAAATCGCTCATTATAACCTAAAGGAATATATGTTTTTACTTTTTTCCAGATGGGTTGTGGGGGGCTTTGAGGGGTGGGGGTGTTCAGAGTTCATTAGAAAGTAGTTACTATGAAAAAGAGCTATTTAATTGCCTGAGATGTAGTTTGATCTGGGGAGGAACTCTTTGGAAGCCTGTGGGCATTTGCAAATGTTTCCACATGTCAAGGCGGTTTAAGTGGTGGAACAGTTTTGAGCTGTGAAACGAGTGACTAAGTGCAGAGACCTGGTTTGGTTTTTAGTGTTTGTCTTAGATAATGACGCATTGGCAATTTAAAAATCATTCTTCATTAGTTTCAACTGAATGCCAGCCAGACTGCATAGCTTATGAAAAAGAAAAAAAAAGAATCCAGTATCAACAAACAAAACATAGGAAGCTCTTGAGGGTTGGGGGGGCACAAAAAAAAAAAAAAAGAATCCAGTATCAACAAACTAACCACAGGAGGCTCTTGCTTCTTAGCGATGCTCAAAAATGTGTTAAAATGTTAGGAGGGTGTGGGAAGCCAAAGAAGAAAACCTATTCTTGTCTGATCTGACACAGAAATAAGTGGATTGATCCGATGTAAACAAGTGGATTAATCTGAGTTACAGTGGTTTGCAGTCATCAATATGCTTTTGTAATAAACTGGTACTTGTAGGAGGGGGGAGAAAAAACCCTCTACCTGCCCTTCACTGATTCTCATCATAAAAGAAAACATTAAAGGAACAGCAGGACAAGATGTATATTTCAAGCAAACCAGAAGAGGTTTTCTTTTGTGTTTGATTTTGCACTTGGGGAATTTGACTTCATCTCTCCCTTCAAAGGTAGCGGAGAATTCATTTACTGTAGCCCGAGGTTATGGTGGCAAAACAAAGGCTTGCAACTTAACATACTTCAGAAAAAACAAAATAATTCAATTAGACTAGCTCACTTGGTTGTTCTTGGACAGTTGTGAAGTTGGGAAGGACACGTAACTTCTGTTTTAAAAAGAAGTAGCCTGCAAACTGGAAAGGAAAGAAGAGTCTGGGGAAGGGAAAGGAAGGAGACTGAAAGGGAGCACTTGGACTGAAAAAAAGTCAGTCAGCTTATGTTTCTTCCCCAGGTGAAGAGGCTTTTAAAGTGGAAGACAAAAAGAACAGTTCTAAGGGTAATTAATGTAGTCTAGAAGATACAATGTTCATTTAAGTGGAAGTAGCTGAGTTGCCATTCAATCATGCAAACTCTGTTCCAGTGATAAGACAGCTGTTTCTTCTCTTAAGTGAGTTACCTAATCTTAAGTGAGCAATTTGTCTTCAAGACTAGATGCATTATCTTTTTAAGTGACCTTTTTTTCTGCTGCTCTGAGATTTCTTTTTCTGGATTTTGGAAGTGAACAGATGTCAGACAAGCCTTTATTATTTACAGGATATTTTGGTTTGTTGTAGTTGATATAATTAAGGCCTTAATATGGCTGAATGTGTTGATGTAAGTCTTATATTCCTGAATGTGGTGGTTTGTGCTTTTTGACCTACATGATATCATACAGGAGCTTATAAATTATTTTAGGAGGGTTTTTTTTAAAATGTATNTTTTCCTGATGTCCAGCCTAAACCTCCCCTGGTGGAGCTTGAGGCCATTCCCTCTTGTCCTGTCCCATTGCCATAGCGGATCATGCACAGCCTAAGTTGAGCTGCTTAAAGAACGTGAATTCCTTCTGCCTTCCTCGCCCAGCCCTCCTCATCTCACTGGAGATCACCACTCCTACCCTACTTGCAGGTGTCAACTTTGTAGGACTAAGCTTACGTATCCTTTGAAAGGTGAAGTTTTAAGTGCTCCCCTCAAAGACTCTGCTCTGCTACTTTACTTCAGAGGAGGACGAATGTCAGCTGATCTTTAGGTCATCTTCCCATCTTCCCTATTTTTCAAGCTAACAATTTGGGTAGGCATAAGACAAGTTGCCCCTTAGCTTTTGCATACGAATAAATGTTAATGAAAAAAATATTTTTCCCTTCTTTCCATTATATTTCCTTTGGTCTTTCAGAGTCAGTCACACCGGTGATATCTGTCATCCTTTTCAAAGCAAAAACAGATAACAGTGCTCCTGTTTTTCCTTTTCGGTTTTGTATCCAGCAGTTCCCATGGTGCTGAAAATCAGTTTTTAATCTCCCTAGTTAAAAATAGATTTGAGTTCAATAAACAAGAAGATGAAATCAATTTTTTTTTTTTCTGGGACAGGTGAGTACGTCTCTCCCAAATTTTCTATGTATTCAATTCCTTTCCAAATCCTCATAAGTAATCCTGCTTTTACAAACATATTTAGCTTCCCTTTTGGAGATGAGAGTGTCAGATGGTGAGATTTTTATAAAAATATTTAATCTGGAAGTAAACCAAAGAGGATTTAAAACTGTGATGGGAAAAAACAGATGAAGAAAGGAATCTTGAAGTGATCCAGGAAATTCAAAACACAGTTTAAAACCCTTGTATTAGTGCTAGTGCCTGTTTGCATTGTATTTTTCTTCTGTACAGAGTTGCAAGCATAAATTTTAGAACTTCTTGTAATGACATCATACTCTGTTCTAATAGGGACCATATGCATTTGTCAGCCTTAAAGAGATGATTCATTATTTCTGCAAAACCAGCTTTGTAGGTATGTGGCAGCTGAGAAAAATGCCTCTTCTTACTTGAAGAACTGATTCCTTTCACGCTTTATTTAAATATCCAGCCAAAGCAAGGGATATAGACCACAGTTAGGAGATTACAATGTGATGTGTATCACTTACTATCTCATTCTCCAAGGAAGTATACTGATCAAGAAGGAAAGAGAAAAAATGGGCTTATGTTTTGTTTTGTGTTAATTTGTAGGTTTCTTATATAACCTAATAAGGAATAAAAAAGAGTTGTAAAGGGATGTTTTCACAGCCAGGATTGCCAGTATAGGTTACGTTTTTCTTCTATCCTCACAGAATTCCAGTCATTCCAAAATAACCTTTGTCTTGGAATCTAGATTCCTTCTGTGAGAGTCTGTGTTTATCCCTAGTCTAAATTTTGCTACAGCTCTATGACCTAAACCACTGTGTGAACAACTAGAAAACACTCAAGGTGAATTTTTTAGTGTCAAGCTGATGAATGTAGGTGAACATTGCTACTGGAAAGGGGAAGGATACCTTGAGTTACACGATGTGTAATTCAGTGTTTGAGATCTATGCGTTCATTAAAGGTAATGAGTATACCAAACATGTAGCCCTGTCACTTGCAATGATAATGAATCAAGAGAGCTGAGTTTTCCAAGATCTGAATGTATTACTGTGAAAACAGCTTTAATGACTTCCTGACAAAATTTACAATGAAAACATAGTTCAGCTAATTAGTTTTGTTTATATTCCTCTGACGAGAGGGCTGTGGCATGGGCTTGTAATTCCCCTTGGAGTGCAGTGTTAGGTTTTAATATGTGCACTTTTATTTTTCCAGCGTTTAGCTTAGAAAACAAGAATGAGTTTTCTGCTTTAATCCCTTCTATCTCTGCTGCCTGTATCAACTTCATTAAGAAGACACACGGCAAATATAGTTTCTTAGAAAACTGTATTTTTGCCCCAGAAAAATGTCTGTCTGGACATTTTTTCTACTTTATTTATTCTCTGTGTTTCCCTTCTTTCTTTAGGCTTGTCACCTTAACGTTCAAATAGATTGGGTTTTACTGTAAGACCACATCTTGCCTTTTGTACAGAGGAACAACTAGAAAAGGAAGAAGAGGACGAAATGCTTTTCCTTTATTGCATATTGATTTAGAAATTAAAGGTGATGATAATATAATTTCACCCAAAGCAGTAATGAAACTTCAGTACAGTGAGTGAGCAGGCTAACTCATCGTTCTTTGAGAACTACCTCTAAATTATTTACAGACATTGCAACATCACCGAAGTCCCTGTCCTGAGGGAGAAAAAACACCTAAACTTGAGTGAAAGTCTACATACTTTTTCATAGAATCATAGAATCACCAGGTTGGAAGAGACCCATCGGATCATCGAGTCCAACCATCCCTATCAAACACTAACCCATGTTCCTCAGCACCTCGTCTACCTGTGCCTTAAACACCTCCTGGGAAGGTGTCACTTTTTAGGACACTTTTCTCTATTTCATCTGTGTTGGTTAGAGTAAAGAAAGTAGAACAATGTCCAGATAATAGATGAAAAGCTTTCTGGGACAAAAAAAGTCAAAGTCCTCTAAATGTAGAACTGCTTAGTCTGCGAAGTCAAACAAAAAGTCTAAGCTCCAAGAAGATTTATGTCCTTGCTATATTATTCAGTCAATATCTTTGGCTATTTGGAAACATTTAGCGATTCTCTAATAATATTAGAAGTATGTTAATATTTAATTGTTTTTTTCTAGGGTTTCCTGCTAATCACTTATAGAAATAACTATTAAAATTTTAAAGACTGGATCAGCTCCAGTTTTCTTTGAAGTATATGGTCATATCATTTAGTTTTTGTTGCTGTACCTGAAAACATAGTTAGTGGCACAGTTGGGGAGAAAAACAAACCATGAACTGGTTTTCAGTTCCTTTTATTTATTATCATTTATTTATGATTGCATGTTATCAGTACTGCAGAAACTTTGAGAAGCTTTGAGTAAGTGTTTAATTATATCGGACGCTATCGACGTGCAAAGCAAGCAAAAGAAAGGCTGTTCACCAGCTAACTTATAATTTTACAAGATAACAATATGGTGGGCAAAAGGAAGCTGCTTTGTCATCACTTTACAGATCAGGCTCTAATATAAACTGAGTCTTTTCTCTCTTTCTGTCCTCCTTTCCCTTGTTGTTTCTTTCATTTAAAATATCACGAACACGTACACATCCAGCTTCAAAGAACAGTAGAATTTCTTCATGGGTGCCAAAACTGAATTGGTTCCTATAAACTCAGGCATGTTACGGAATACATACAAGTAAATAGGAAATTTTTCAACCCAATAGAGCTTTCCATCATCTTGCCAAGCCGTACTGTTAGTGATTGAGGGCAGTTTGCAACAGGCTGACTGGGGGAGTGTGCCTGCCTGTGGAATGAGCAATGCACGGTGTAATGAAATCTCTATTACTGTCACCATTTTTCATCATTTTCTCTGAAACTTGTTGTTTGATAAAGTGCATGGAATCATAAAGTACTTCATATCACATGCTAATGGGACACTGGTGTATCTTCTGTGCAGCTGTAGAAGTGTGTCCTGAGAAAATATGTTTTATGTCTGGTTCAATTCTTAGTCAAATACAATGTGCAAAACTTAATAAGTCAGATTCTTGGTACTGATTCTTCCATTATAACATCTAAAAACCATCAAACAAGTCCTCTATAAAAAAACCAATGTGTAGCACAACTGGAGATTTTTCCAAAACATTAAAACAGACCATACAGGAGGGGTGATTTAAGGAATAGAATCTATTTGAATATAAGAGGAAAGTTATTTATGGTAGTATTTTAGAAAGATATCTTATTCAATATTGTTTATAGGAAAGCTATACAGAGAAAATTGTCTTTTATTTCTTCGATATTTATTCCTAACAATATGTTACTGAGTATTACTTCCTTAGAAAAAAATATTTTATCTTCATGCAGAGAATAGATTTCTTGATGTATTTAAATCCAAGACTGAATATTTACAGCTACAGATTCTTCTTTTTGTCTTTGTTGTTGTTATTTTTCCTTAAAACCTACAAGGCAATTTACTTTACTTTTCCTTTTAATACAAACAAACACTTCGTAATTATAGTAATCAGTTCCCATGCAGTAATCACATTAGCTGTGGTAATTATTATATGCATCACCTGGACCTCTATTTGGGTTGACAGACAAAATCAATAATTCTCAAGTAGGCAGAAGTGTGAGGGTGATTATGTGTTCAAGTGATCAGAGATCAGATTGCATTTGATTAAATGAATTGGTTAGAGATTTTGGTAATTAATGTTCCTCCTTACAATACAAAGAACTAAACAAATGCAGCTGCTCTACCCTTGCTGATAAATGGTCACATGCAGTGACTGCTGTGATTTGAAGTGGAAAAGCAGTGGTAGAGTGGCACGGGGTCTGAACTTAAGCTGTAAGTTTAACTAAAAATTCTTTTGGTCTTTCTCTTGCTGACCTCTTCTCTCCTGAAAATATAAATTCACAAAAAGTAATTAAATCTTGCTTGTACTGTCTTCTCTATCAGATAAGCAGTCTTGTGTGATTTCCTCCTCCCCCTCCAGAGTAATAGAAGAGGAATGTGTGTGCAGCAGTGCTGATGACTGATCTAACCAGCAGAGAGTAATACACAGCTGAAGGAAAAAAAAAATTGCTATTGTGTTGTCCCCTATGGGTTTCATGCTTCAGGATAAAACATTTCACGGATGATGACTAACTGTAGTAGTATATAAGAGCTTGAGTGTTATTGTACATAGAATGCTTTGCAAGATAATCATCAGCAGTTACATGTAAAGAAAACCTACACTTTACTTAGCAGAAAAATCTTGAATGGGATTACGTGGCTCAGGGACCAGTTTTCAGGCTTGTGTTGCCGAAGCACTGAAGTTTTTCAACTGCCTACCAAAAAATCCACAGACTGTATCCTACACCATTCCCACCATTGATATTTATATAATATGTGTGGGATTTAAACCATGATTGTACTAAATTTTAAGTTCAGTTAATACTTTTCTTTTTGTGGATTTCTGATACTTGCAAACTTCTAGTAGTCCATGGATTGTAGTGAAACATTTTTCTGTCATGGTACCCCTGGTATTTGGCTTCTTGAGGCTTTGGGTGTTAACACTTGTGCTACCTAGAGGAAGTTGGATTTTTGCTGATTGCAAACTTCTGAGTATTTCTGTCATCCTGGGGGCATGGGTGTGATTCCTGGTTTTGAGATTTTGCAGCAAATGTGGTGGGTATGCAGCACTTCTGACTGTATGCAGTTTCAGAATTTATTGACCTTGACATTTAGATTATTTTAGGGAGCCTTAGCACATACTTCAGTATGATTTAGCATATTGTTACTTATTATGTCTAGAATTTTAGTATATACTAAAGAAGTCTTAATGCAGTACAGAATTATAACTAAAGGCTTAAGCTACAGTGCAGGACTGATTTTAAATATTGTGTTTTGTGCAGTACCTCAGCGGAAGATATGAGATAATAACTAAATCACTCTTCCAGCCCCCTTTATCCTATGGGAAAAGGATCTCTATATAGTGATAGTATAATATATATATGTCTGTATATAGTTTTTATGTATATAATAATATAAAGTAGGTTAATTTGTTAATGAAATTATAATTGAAAATGTGTGCTGGCTTAGCAGCCATGAGTTCTGGCTTTGCTTCCCCTTGTCACTGGACACAACCAGAAGGGGCAACTTCTCAGGATAACCCATGTTTAAAATTCCTGGCTTTGCAGTATCCATAGACTGTATCTAACTGATAGTTAGAGTGTTCTGATGCCCAGACACTTAAAGCACCCTGAAAATATTTTGTTTTATCAGTTTATCTCAAAATGAGTCTAGAAAACATTATTTGCATATACAATTTTAGTAAATGATGCTCTCTTCATATTCAGATTATGAAAGGATGTTCTATGTCAGTGATATTCTGTTTCCCTTTGGCAATAACTGCCCATGCAGCACTTGTCAGCTCTGTCTTGAAGAGAACAAGGAAGCAAAGACAAAAGCGTTTGTCCTAACGATACAAGAACACAAGCTAGGAAAGAAGTGAACACTTGTGTTATGCCAGACAGAAAATAGTATGTCTATGAAATGTCATTTGTGTGTGTGTGCTATGCAGTTTAGAGAAGTGTGAGCACAAAATCCAAGCAAAGAAAAAGCTTGCTCATCACTGTGGTACGAGCAGGACCAGTTCTTGTAGAGCATCACTGAAGGTCTGTCTCTGTAAGGAAATTTTTGTGCTCAAACAAGGCACCTTGTACTGATCTTGAAGCAGTCAATTATGTCCATGAGAAAAGATAATTATGTCCGGCAGGAGAGTGAGGAAGCATTCCGAAATACAGAGTCAGAATGAAAGGTTGAGAAGATGACAGGCGAAGTGTTCTGTACATCAAGGTACGCTATTTCTGCACAAGTAACTGCAGAATTTTACACTTGCTCCCCTCAGCAAGGGCAGACTACATGAAAGTGCTGCTCTACTCATCGCAAATCCTTCTACAACAGCACTAACTTGAGCAATGGTGCTGCCTGAGGCACTTGTTGCAGCTTTTGCTGTAGAATCGCAAAGAGTAGTAGAATGAGAAGTTGCGGGGAAAAACAGAAAGAATGACCAGAGGCGTGGAGCTGCTTCTGAGCGGTGACTGCATGAAACAGAACTGTCTTCAAACTGAAGAAAGGGCACCTGAATTGAGATGTGGTTTGAGAGAACTCTGTAAACCTGCATGTGCTATGGTAAAAGAGGCTTGGGAGCAACTCATTGCTGTTCTCCTAAAGGAGAACTGGAAGGCATCCAGTTAAGCTGGCATCTGGAAAGTTTAGCATAGTAAAAATTCTGAGTTATAGTTTAGCTCTGGAATTTCTTTGCCATTAAGTGTTGTATGTAACGTGTTTTACATGAGGTGATAACCTCCCTCCGCTTAAACAGTTTAATGCGAAATATCTCTTGTTCAGGAGACATCTGAATCAGAAACTGAGAGGAAAATCTAGACTAGCATGATGTAGAGTCCATCCCCTGTTGGTCACTAGTGGGGACGTGATACAGAGTTGATGAATCTTTAATCTGTATGGTTATTATGCTTTTTTTTTTCCTCTCTTCTAAGTCTTACCTTCCACCGAAACACCCAAAGTTGGAGTATGTTACAAAAGAAAGCAAAGAGAAAGTTTAATTTGGGCATTCGTTTAATTTGGGCATTCATAAAATATGCTTGAAATTTACAATTCTAAGAATTTTCCTTGCGAAGTCATCTCCAGGGATTGTTAATTGTATGCAGGTTTGCAAGAGAAGTTATGATTTGCTATAAACTGAAGTAAGCAATAAGAGAGGAATTTTTTCCTTTTCTACTACAAATACTTCTTTTTTCCTCCCTGACCTGTTCATAACTAATATCAGTTTAATGCTGTGCTACTTTCAGAGCTCCAAGCAGTACCTAACTTTATTCTATATCAATATAAAACAGATGAGTAATTACCTTACATCAAGACTACAATTCTTTTAACATTGTTTTTGTTCTGTTTACTATCTCTTAAATTATCATAAAGAATTACTGTAACACTAACAGATCTTTTGTTTATCCAATTCTGTTTCTTATTTTCTGTGTCTTTTTGTTTAAAAGAAAATGAATTCTCCTGTTTACTAGAAACACAGGAGTTCTTTCGATTCACTTAACCAGTATTCCCTTTTGCCATTCCCTCTTGGAAAAGCTTTTGAGGACGTTGTCTTTATCTCATTAAAGAGGAAGTACAAAGTACTCTCAGAATGCTACTTCTTATTCTTACTCTTACTTTTATAGGACAAATTGCTAAGCGTTGTCTTGCTTTTCCACATATTTATCTGTAAGTAGCGCTGTTCAGGAAGACATTTGTAAATCTCCAAAATATTCCTGGTCTGAATATTACTGCTGCATCTGGAAACGTTTCATTAGCCCTAGCTGTGCTGTACGTGGTCCAGCATGGATCAGTCTAGAGGCTTCCATACTTCCTTCTGACAACATCTTTGCAATTTATTACAAAGAAGATGGAGCTGTATTTAAAGGGTAGGATTACTGTTAATCTGCTCTGTTGTGTAGTGCTGCATTCCTTATAGGTCCTACTGCAGAACATCTGATATATGCTGGTTGGTAATGTTAAAAAACAGTGCTTACTCCTTTTTTGTTTTGTATGTTACGTCTATAAAGCCTTACCTTCGAGTTCTGTTTTTTTGAAAGGCTGTTTAAATGCAAGTGAGAGAGGTGAAAAATAGAAAGAGCCAAATAAAATGAATAAATCAAGATCTAATGGCTGATGAAGTTGCAGACTTCACAGAGTCAGTCGTTCAATTGCTGACGTTGCTGGCATATTGAGGAACGTGGGCAATAGCTCTTTTGCGTATAAAGTAGGAGAGATGGAATGTCCAAGGAACTGGCTCTTGACACCCTTCTAGGTGCAGTCTTGTAGGTGTCTCAGGAACTTTATATAATTCGTTTAGCCACATGGATGAGGAGATTTGATTTCATGTAAGTAATGTAAAAACTTCGTAGAAAAATTGTGACCTTTTCACATCATGAAGTGAAAGAAGTGACTTGAACCATTTGAGACATTTCAGTTTGCAGTTTTATGGGGAGTCCTCGATGGTAGACCAACTACATTTTTTTCTTTAGTTTTTCTGGAATGAAGCAGCCTATCTCTAATATGTGCTTCTTACAGAGGCCAAAAAGCTTCTGCGTGTGTAGATTTAATTTGCACCTTCTTACCTTTGCAGGAATTGGCTACAATTAACACGTAACTTTCTTCTCACATTTTTAAACACCAAAGAGAAAAAGAACATCTAATATACAAGCAGTGAATTATCTTGAATAACCTTGCAGATACCCAGCTGCTTAGGAAGTGTAAATACTCGAAGTTATTTACTACTGAATATGTAGGAACATTTCAAAATATTAGCTGAAATATGGAGAATTGATGATATAATATGTTGAGCGGCTTGAAGGAAGGAACAAATGACTGAGCTTGCTGTACAGGTCAGAATCTTTTAGTATATCCCACGCAGTCATATGTAGTCTGCTTAGAGGGAACCAGACTGTTAGCATGATTCACATTGCCGTATTTATGTGGGGTTTTTTGTGTGCCCCTAGTTTGATTCTCCCTGTTGATA
>WAAB01004500.1:69530-116975 GCA_013389865.1 Piaya cayana | reverse complement strand
CTTGGGATGAACCACAGGGTATAGTGGCACTTGGTTGCCATAAAAATAATACTGGAATCCATATCACTTGTAGGAGATATGAAACAGTATTTTTTTTCTGCCTAATATTGCATCTATTGATGGTGCTCAATATTGTACCTTCAGCAAATGCTTTAGAGTAGTTTCTCTTCTACTTTATTAGGAAAAAAAAACCTGTTTGAGCATCTAGCTTTTTCTTTCATCTCCCTGTATCTGAAAGCTTGTGGGCTAGCTGAGATTGGAGGGGACCTCTGACGGTCATCTAATCCAACACCCACTACCACAGGTTATCTTTTAGCTAGTCAAATGTGGAGTATTTTTATGTATATCTCACACAGATATTTGTGGGAGAAAATTGAACAAAAGCCCAAATAATGGTTTTTTTCTGATATTTTTATTGTGTGTAATTTTTAGGACTTTGAATTATTTCCCATTTAATTTAAATCATTAACAAACACAGACTTAGTTGTTTGTCACATTACATATGTGTTGGTCAAGAGAAAATGAAAACATTTGGAAGTAAATAGTTTTATTACGAGCAAAATAAACTCATCAGGAGACTTAGAAAGTGTTTTCAAAATTCTGAAATGACATTTGAAATTCTCATAGCAAGTGAGAATTTCCATAGAGAAGGTGAGGCTTTTTCACAACCATCAGACTTTCCATAGATTTGATTTGTCAGCTTTTTGGGTGATACCTGCTTTGTTTAACCCTATCATGATGATATGGTGGCCCATGATCATTTGCTCTAGGCATGTTACTACTAATAGGAAATGAGGAAACACAAGTGCTGGGGCCAGAATCTCAGGGTTCTTCTTAGAATTCTTGTTAACTTCACCTGCCTTTTTTTTCTTAGACAAATAAAAGACTAGGACGTGAGATCCTACACTCACTGAATGACTTGCAAGCATATACTGGCTTGCAATGTGAAGTGTAGCCCATAGACATTTAAGAGTATTTGGTTACACTTCCTACAGCTTATATAGTCTGGTTGGCTTTGAGGTTGACAAAGATAATAAAAATCATAGAATCATAGAATATCCTGAGCTGGAATGGACCCAGAAGGATCATTGAGTCCAACTCCTGTCCCTGCCTAGGACAGCTCCAACATTCACACCATGTCTCTAAGGTTGCTTACCAAATGCTTCTTGAATCTTGTCAGGCTTGGTGCTGGGACTGCTTTCCTGAGGAACCTGTTCCAGTGTTCCTCCATCCTCTGGGTGAAGAATCTTTTCCTAATATCCAGCCTAACCCTTCCCTGGTACATATTCCTGCCATTCCCTTGAGTCCTATCATTGGCTGCCAGAAAGAAGAGATCACCTTCTGCTGCTTCTTTTAATCTTGTGATGAAGCAGTAGATTTCAATGAGGTCTCTCCTCAGTTTCCTCTTCTTCAGGCTGAACAGACAAAGTGACTTTAGCTGCTCGTCATATGACTTCCCTTCTAAACCCTTCGCCAACTTTTTGGCCTCCTCTGAACACTCTCCAATAGCTTTATGTCCTTTTTATACTGTGGTGCCCAAAAGCACACATGGTAGTGTGAATGATTGAACTACTGGAAGAAATCTAATGTGGCGGTCATTCCAGTTTAGTGCAGGTTGATCTGGTGGCACCCTTGCCAGGCCTTTAAAGGTTAGGGACTAAGGATCCTAGAAGACGCCTGTCAGCCAGAATATGCTTCATTAGTTTTGTTCCATTCATTTTTCTGGCTAGTCAAAATCTTTAATGTAGTTATAATGGCATTTAATGTATTTTCATACTCTAGTGAGTCCAGTTAGAGAGGAGAGAGAGAGAATGCTTTGTTGCCTGTATTGTGTTTTCCATTAGCCTTTCGGAAAATGCTTCCATTTTTCTCGGTCCCCTCTCTTAATGTGTCCTTAAATGATCACGCTTCTGATAATGACGGTGGGAGAAATACTTCTGCAATTTGCTTTGACCTTTTTGTTCTTCCTCATATTTTCCCATTAGTCTTAACCAATATAAACCTAACTAAGCTTGACTCTTAAAATGAAAACTGACCAAAATCTCTTTTGGGATTGTTGAGCATTTAAGAGGCAAAAAAAATGCATGTGTGGTATTTGAGAGTGAACTAATTAGACAAGATAGGTTTTCATGGACTGTGATAAACAGAATTCCGATTATTTTCTTATTTACAGAACTAGCCATAGCTGTGAATCTTGGAAGAAAGAGGGTTCCATTCAGAACAAACTCCATGTATTATAGTTCACTACATATGTCAACAACAGCTCTCTCTGTATCACTTCCTTTTTCCCCTCTGCCTATCAGAAAACCTATATTACAGCCTTTGTGGAAAGTAATTTGAGTGAGAATTGTTCCTCATGAGCCTGATTCCATCATTTAGCCTATTTTACTTTTTACTGGCGTCTTCCTCTATAATTTACCATTTTGTTATTATGAGAATCAGTTCATTTATAGGTGGGAAAATTAGCAGGGAACAGTGTGGGAAACTATGACTTTCTGTACTGCATTACTGAAACATTGCGGGGGGAAACAGTAACACAAAGGAAAAAAAATGTATTGGATTTTAGTTCTTTTTATCCTACCTATCAATATTAAATAAATGTGAGTTCTTCAAATTAGCTTGTTCAAACAAAACATATAAAACAAGGTACATAGAATGCACACTTCTGGCAGTAAATTGCACTATCATGGATTGTCTTTAAGACCAAGAAAGAAGATTGGCTTGAATCAGTTTGTTCCCTCAGCTTGATTTAGGGATTACGTTTTGCACTAGGAATCTGAAATTGCTGAAGAAGTTAAAAAAAGGGGATTATTACATTGCATTTATCATTGTCAACACTGAGAAGAGAAAACTATTGTGCAGACATGTCCAGGATAAATGGTCTTTGCAACAACTTGTTCAAAGAAACGTCAAGATGAACATTTTCAAAGATGAAGGTCTATTTTTAAGATGGTTGAAATAGGAAAATTACACTGATTGTCAGTTATCTGTATTTGTTGACAGTTATTTGGGTGATTGTACTTGGCGGTGAAGCTTTTGTGTTCCCTGTTGCTATTATGACATGAATGACAATGTGTTGCCTCAATGAGTAATAGGATGCTGGTCTGATTCAAGTGACTTCTAAACAGTCTTCTCAATCCACTTGGGAAAAGACTAGGAGGCAGTAGTGGTCCCATTAGCAGGGACACTTTCCACTGAATCAGGTTGCTCAAAACCCCATCCAACATGGCCTTGAACACCTCCAGGGATGGGGCATTTATTTAAAAAATTTAGGATAATCAGATAAAGGCTTAAACCTCATGCCAGTGCTGTGCACAATTAATTTATTTCCACGGGAAACAAACACTGTTGTCATTGTAATTAGTGCTTTTTTTTTTTTTTTACATCATAGTATTGCACTGCTTTATCTAGAGCAGAGCACTTGATAAAGTGCTTGATGTAGTTGTGTTCATTCTTCCACCAAAGTGATCTGCAGTTCCTCCTTGCAGGGATTTAATTTTAAAAAAAAGTATGTATTAAAATTTGCATTTCTGCTGACATAGGGCTCAGTGCCCTAAAAAATATTTTCATTTTTTTTTTCTTTTTTAAAATCACATATATCTGGCATTTCCTACTGAAGAAGTGATAAACCACCAAGTTGCAGTAGGGAATTTAGTTATACTTATGTACATATAGGACATGGAGAAGATTCAGGTAGACATAATACTTACCTTTAGTTCACTAATCAATTACTATGTTGTTACATATCCTGATTTGACAATAACAATTATACATTCTGGTAATGGGAAATTCTCCACAGGAGCCGTTTCTGTCTCTGAGTTGCGATACTCTGCAACTGTGACTTGGTAGACTACACCAAACTTTTCAGAACTATAAACTAGACATGTAAATCCTCCTCAGTTTAGGGGTCATTGACTAGTTAGGCTGTAAGAGTTCCTTAGGAACCATTCCAATACTGGGTCCAGCCAGCAAGGTTGGTGCTCTGTAGTCAGGCTGAACATTTCTTTTAATATTCTGAGTATCATCTTACCCCATACAAAAGCAGAAGGGAAATAATACTTACAGTCTTGAATAAACTGATCCTTACTTTTAAGGTTGTAGATGCTCACTGTCCCAATCTCTGGATTCTTTCCATGTCCTGACTAAAGGAAATCTATTTAAGAAAAAACAACAAACCCGCACAACACTCCGAAGTTAACACCACTTGATTGTCAGTTATACTGAGGCAGAACTGGTTCCCTGTTAACTGGAGTGTGGTAACAGGATGAGGGGTAATGCTTTTAAGCTGCAAGAGGGGAGATTTAGATTAGAAGATAGGAAGATATTTTGTACTGTGAGAGTGGTGAGCCACTGGCACAGGTTATCCAGATGTCCTGTCTGCTCCACTCCTGAAGGTGTTCAAGGCCAGATTGGATGAGGCTTTGAGCAACCTGATCCAGTGCAAGGTGTCTGCCAAGGGCAGGTGTTGGAATTGGATAGTCTTTAAAGTCCTTTTCAACCCAAACCATTCTAAGATTCTATGGGTGCTGCAAATGAGTAGTAGTTTCTCTCCAAGTCTCCATAGTGATGTTTGCCTCATACATATAGCAAAGACATTGAGTCAAAAAATAGCAGTGACATGTTGCACTAACCTACTTGGAGTATATTGATTTTAAAAGGTGATATGTGACTCAAAGTCTGTTAAAACACAGCTTTTTAAACTTCATAAGTGATGCTGAGTAAGGATGAAAACCCTCATGTGAAAATAACCAAATAAATTATTCATTCATATTTGTTCAGAACAATAGAACTCTAGAAATATATCGAAATTCTGAATTCAATTTACTTCCCTGTTTCTGTGGCTGTGCTTCAGTTTTATCATTGTAGGCCTGGCTGTATGAATAATAGTTCATCAGTCTGAGCATGGGAAAGGCACAGTATGGCCCTCAGTGCTGTAATATGAGCTTATGAAAATAGATCTCTAAAATACAGCTAAGCATTTGAGAAATTATTCAGAAAGGAAGCAGAAACTTTAGGCCGCTCATTGTACTGTGTGTCTTTACAGCAGTTGTTGCATAAAGTCCATCTAGCACAACAAATGTATATCAGGGTGCCATTTGAGAGAGTATCTTTTCCTTTGTTGATGTATGCATCCTCCATTGCATGATACAAAAAAAAATTGCTCAAACCCTTCTGATAGTTGTAGGCTGAAACAGCTGCTGTACATGGTTATTGGAAAATGATATGCAATACTCAGTTTGAGTGACATTTCTCCCCAGAATTTTTGTTTAACAAGAGCAGTTGAATGCATTAATCATAGTCCTGTCATAAACACAATGATGACTCAAATCTGTTACATGGCAAGCACAGTGTTGGCTCCATACAACAATACATTCCAGGGGTTCTGAGGTGTCCTTTAATCCAGATTTGAAAGTTGCACCGCTGATGCCAGCTGTGCAGATTTGTGGATGATGAAAGCTTACTGGCTGGTCACTAGCACTCTGATTCAGCTTCTTTGTTGTATGTCATCAGATGTGCATTGACCTCCATTGTGGCAGTGTTGACAAGGACAAGACCTATGCACGTGGCAGGTTCCCCCAGGAAGGGGTGCATTGTACTTCACTTTAACAGCACCTCTCAAAATATTCATAGTTACTTTATACTCTATTCAGCATCTATTTTAAAGATGGATATAATGTCTGGGCTGATAGTATGTACAGGTATGACTTGTATAGAATTATAGAAACACAGAATCACTAGGTTGGAAAAGACCCATTGGATATAGAATGGTTTTGTTTGGAAGGAACTGACAGGTTATCCAGTTCCAAGTCCCTGCCATGAGAAGGGACACCTTCCACTGGATCATGTTGCTCAAAGCTTCATCCAACCTGGCCTTGAACACCTCCAGGGATGGGGCAGCCACAGCTTCTCTGGGCAGCCTGTGCCAGTGTCTCGCCACCCTCACAGGAAAACATTTCTTGCTGAGTTCTCATCTAAATCTCCCCTCCTTCAGGTTAAAACCATTCTCCTTTGTTCTATTCCTGCAATCGCTGATCAAGAGTCCCTCTCAGGCTTTCCTGTAGGCCCCGTTCAGGTACTGGAAATCTGGTCTAAGGTTTCCCTGGAGCCTTCTCTTTTCTGTGCTGAGCAATCCCAACTCTCTCAGCCTGTCCTTGCAGGGGAGATGTTTCAATCCTTGCATCACCTTTGTGGCCTCCACTAGACTATCTCCAACAGATCTGTGTCCTTTCTGGTCTTCTGATAATCCTATTATCATACAATTATAGTTTTTCCTACCATATAGTTTCTCAACACCATTGAACATAGTAATTTCCTAATTACTCCCTTTGTCCTCCTTTTGGAGCCAAGCATGACTTTATATGAGCCACGTTAATTTCTAGTGTAAGACAAAACCATTTCCAGTGTCATCTATGTGCAAATGCTCCATATACTCAGAATTTCATGTAGATTATTAATAATTTCTAAAAATATTGATTTCTTGTTCGTTTACCTGCTTTCAAATAGTTGTAATTTTGTCTTCCTATCTGTGTGTTTCCATTTTTATTCCACCTTTTCTCTTTTCAAGAGCTATATCTCTGCTGTCTTTTAGTTTATGCTCACAAAATACTACTTTATTGTAGAATTTGCTATTTATAGCAGATTTTTAAAGAGGTTCCTCAGTTAAAAAATAGCAGACTAATTGAAAACTAGTGTTTGGAATTACTGCATCAATGTTGATATAACAGTTTCTCAAAGTACAATTATACCTGCAATGTCTTGATAAATGTTTTAGGGGTACTCTATATAGATTCAAAAAGTCTTTACTGGAAGTGGTGTGAGTCCTGAGCTATTGAATCAGCCATGCAGTCAGCACAGTCTGAGGTAGTATTGCATTGTGTGCATGTTTATTAGCTGAAATGAGGAAGAGCGCTTCAAACAATGCAGTGCAGGGTTATCCAACCTGAGATCTTCTGATGGATCCAAGAATGTAATTTATCCATGGGGTAAATGCATGAGATGTCCTTGATCATGCAGATGAGTTTTGGTTTTCTTCTGTCAGATAGTTCCTTTGAATTGTGTTCTCCAAGTGCAGAAGTATTTAATTTGAGAATTTAAACAGGCATTTTGTGAAACTTAATTCAGAAAGATATTAAAATAATCATATTATCATAGAATGTCCTGAGTTGGAAGAGAACCACAAGTATCAGTGAGTCAAACTCCTGTACCTGCATAGGACAAACTCAGCATTCACACTGTGTCTGAGGGCATTGTCCAAATGCCTCTGGAATATTGTTAGGCTTGGTTCTCTGACTGCTTCCCTGGGGAGCCTGGTCCAGTGCTCTTCCATCCTCTAGGTGAAGAATCCTTTCCCTAATATCTAACCTAACTCTCCTCTGGCACATCTTCCTGACATTCCCTTTCATTGGTCGCCAGAGAGAAGAGATCCGTGCCTGCTCCTCCCCTTGTGAGGAACATGTACACCGTGATGAGTCTCTCCACAGTTTCCTCCAGACTAACCATACCGAGTGACTGTAGCTACTCTTCATGTGATTTCCCCTTAAAAACCTTTACAAACTCTATAGCCTCTGCTGGACACTTTCCAGTATCTTAATTTCTTTTTTTATACTGTGGCACCAAACACATACTAAAAGCATAAATCAGAGGTTTTGAACCTTAAGATGTGAATTTTTTTCTCTCATAGATTGTGGTTTTCTGCATTCTCAGTTCACCACCATTTTGCACCTTTCCTATTTCAGTTCCATCTGACCTTTTTGTGAATGCATGGATCAGAAATCCTATTACAGAGTTCTTCTGTCAATATATGTGCTTGATATTCAGCTTCCAAGCCTGTTCCTTTGGTTAAACAGTCTAACAGATAAGTCTTGGCCATTCCTGCCTAAGTGGTAAATCAGAAGAGGCAAGGTTAAGTATTCAGTGCCTTTCTCCTTGAGTAGCTGTTAGGAGTGTAAAGTAGCATGACACATCTGCTGGCACTTCACGCCCACTTGCTCATGTATAAACAACGGAACAAAGGACAAAGCAGTGAAAAAATGAGTCTTACTTTTCAAGTGGACACAGTAACTGGTTAGAGAAAGCCAGAAAGGACATGAGAGAGTCTAGAGGAGGCCACTAAGATGATCCAAGGACTGAGTGAGCTGGGCATATTCAGCTTGGAGAAGAGAAAGGTCCCGGCAGACTTTACAGCAGCTTCCAGTAATGAAAGCGGATACAGGAAAGCTGGGGAGGGACTCTTGACCAGGGAGTGCTGGAACAGGACAAGGGGGAATGGTTTTAAGCTGAAAGAAGGGAGGCGTTCAAGGCCAGGTTGGATGAGGCTATGAGTAACCTGATCCAGTGGGAGGTGTCCCTGCCCATGGCACAGGGGTTGGAACTGTATGATCTTTAAGGTCCCTTCTAACCTGAAGCATTCTATGAATCTATGAAATACAAATTGTACAACAGTAGAGAAACAAAATTCTAGTGGAAAATATTGTAGCAGCTTATAAGGATCACAAATTATGTTAGTAATTATGTGTATGTAACTAACAAGTTTTGAGGCTGTTTATAAAGATCAAATTTGACAGTGTGCAAATAAAAATATTTGATTTTGATGTTTATTTCAGGAGAAAAGGCAATCAAGGAAAACAACCATTTGTATTCTTTACTCTAGATTAATTAAATGTGTGGGGGTTTTGAAATAAGATTGATACAGTTTAATACAAAACCTACAGCCATTCTTTTATATTAGATTGATTCCACCAAATCAAATCGGATGTGTAGTTCTTGTGAAACAAAGAATTTTATTGAAGAAAACTGATTCATAGAATGGTTTGGATTAGGAGGGACCTTAAAGCCCATCCAGCTCTACACCACTGGATCAGGTTGCTAATTTACCTATCTTTTGTCTAGAGCACAAGAACTAGAAAGGGAAACTCATTAGGAAAGCAAGAAGAATGTTTTTTCCCTTCTTCTGACCTGGCTGATACTCACTTTTCTGTCTCCTGCAGAAAAGATGGAGACCACAGAAAAAAGCCAGCACCTTGTCTTGATTTTCTTCCAACCTTCAGATTTCAAATCCTTTAAAAAAAGTCTGCTAATTTCTTTTTCAGTGTTACCATAGATACTGTTTCAGTGATGTTTTTTATTTTTTCACTTCTGTCTGTCTCGTTCATCTTCCTAGCAAATAACTTCTTTAATTCTTTCCTACTTTACTTTTCCCACTTCCCATTTCTTCCCCTGCACCTATTCCAGTCACTTTGTTTAATCAGGCATCACTATACTCTTATTTTTCTAATTCAGAATCTTCACTCTCATTGCTTTGTTCAGTATTTGCATTCTGTAATACCCCACAGATAGTGTACAATGTGTTGTGCTAGACCTTGAAATAGTCTTTCTTTCTGCTATTGAAAAACACAGTAATTAACTTTGCTTTGCATCCTGTTACACGAATGCCTTCAGGGATACATGTTGTCCCTTCTCCTGTTCTCAGGTTGTACTGGGTTTCTCTTATATTCTCTTTGTGGTAGACACTGATGCACCATAATACTTATCTCTCATGCTGTGCTTCCTTCACTTGTTGTTTCTCCCAGAGGCTCTTCTCTTTTCTGTTTATAGTAAATACATACAACAGCAGCAGCTCAGAAGCCACTTAATGTAGCTACTCAGCTGCAATTGTTCACTATTGTTGTTGGGTTGCTTATACAGCTGCAAAGAGCAAGCCAGTTCAGTGCTAAACTGGATGCTGACTGCTGCTGGTGAAAATGTTTCACCTCATCTATTTAATAAAAAAAAATCATTACTTTATTAGTCCTTCTTAACATGCAAGTGGACATTTAATTCCTAATATACTGTGTTGAATGTATTAGCTCTTCAAAAAGAAATAAGGAAGGTCATGAGAGTAGAGCATCCATGTTTTTCCATTGCTGTTACACCTTTCACTCTAGGGACAGTGGCACCGGGAGTATGGATACCCTGGCACTACTCATGCTGTCTTAACTTTGGAGCTTGAATTTCTAGGTCTCATTCAGGGTTTCAGACCCTTGTATATCTGCTGGACAGATTTAGATTCTAAATTTAGATGCTGTGAATAACCTTCCATGGTGAGTGAAGTTTATTCCTTGGACTGTTCAGGAAACTTATGATCCTAAATGGAGCACTTAACTTTTATACCTGAATTTAGTGTTCTTTTCTGTTTCCTTATGCACACATTGCATCTTGTGGCATTTTCCCATTTGGGAAACACAGAGCTTGAGTCTCCTTAAATAATAGTTGTCATTTATTTTAATAGGGTTGTGCTCAACAGAAAGGTGTCTCAAGTGACATTCTACCTTCTTTGAAATTGGGGCAATATAATAATTCACCTTTACTACCTGAAGACATTTTTGCTGAGGTGTTTTGTTTCTTTGTTTATTTGCTTGCCAGCAGTTTTTCTATCTGTCATTCTGTTATACTGGTCATTTATTCTGGACTTCTCCAGGTCATGAAGAGTCTCATATACCACCTGACTCCTCCTCAAATATTTATCTCCTGACTGCTCTATTAAAGCAATGGTTTACATTAGGTAAAAATGAATTCATATGAATCCAAGACTGATGTGGTTGAAGTTTTTGATTGATTAGCAATGTGCTTACTGTGCTGTCTTTTGTTTATATGTGGAGTGAAAGGAAGGGAAAAATGCTTACAAATTAATTGGAGCTAGTGAATTTTTCAAACTGCTTAAAAAGAACTTCTTAGTTAATAATTCAAAGTTACAAAATTAATGATAAGTTTCCAGTTATCCATAAGTTTCATCTGGACTGATGCAAAGCAAATCTTTCGTGTGTCTACTTTTGCGGCTTCTCTACTCTTAGTGCCTGTCTGGGATCTCCTGATCAGTTAACATAGCCTAAATAATAATTCATCACATATTATAGTTTTTTTAATTTTTTCATTAGCACTTTGTGAACTCATCCTTTACTGACTCTCATCCTCTTAACTGCCTCTCCTCCCCTACCTATGTTGGTAAGGGCAGTCATACCCTCCCCACACAGCTGAACTTGCTGGCAGTATCCTCACATCCTTTTTAACCAACAGTAAATACCACTGATCTATTGAGAAACTGGGACTCCACACATCTACAACAATCATTTAGACTTTAGATATTGTGTCTGATCTAGCCACAGGCAGTCAGGCATCTCTGGGAAATGATACTTCCTATTGCCAGTTAGTTAGCTTAGGAACAATAGGGTGAATATTTAAAGACAAACGGCTCCAGGAAATGTGTCCACACCTTCTCTCCAAGAGGGAAGATTCCCTCTGCTGTGTCTACTCCTTGGAGCTAGCACAAGTAACAAGGGATAGAAATGGCCTCAGGTTGCACCAGGGGAGGGTTAGATTGGATATTAGGAAAAAAATATTTGTTCAAAGAGTGGTGAAGCACTGGAAGAAGCTGCCCAGGGCAGTGGTGGAGTCTCCATCCCTGAAAGTGTTAAAAAAAGGTGTAGACATGGCACTTCTGGACATGGTTTGATAGGCACAATGGTGCTGTGTTGATGATTGGACTTGATGATTTTAGAGGTCTTTTCCAACTGTAATGATTCTGTGATATACAAACCCTTCCAAGTGGTGCTTCCAGTTTTACAACTCTAGAAGCAATCTCTTTTTATTTCAGTGTTATGTTGCTTTGCTTCAGTTGTCCTAAGAAGAATTATTCCTAATTTACTTTGTGAGAACAGACACAATCCATGGGCTCAATACCTTTACTTTGAATGCCTTCACTTTCATCATAATAACTTCATAAAATGCAAATAGGCAAAAATGAAAAGGTTTCTTAAAGTGTATTTGGTGGTATTTCAGAAACTGGTGTTTGTACAGTAGGGCTTTTGAGGGTTTTTTTGTTTGTATTTTTAAGAAATTAACAAAATTCCTTGACATCGAAAAATCTGCCTTGTAATGTACTAAATGAGAAACCTGACTTCTACATAAGTAGAGGCTATTTTCTTTCTAATTCTCTATTACTGACCTTATAAAAAGCCTATTAATAAAGAGTCAGTGTGGATCATTTCTACCACAGTCACAATTTATTAGACTATTATCTCACATAATCCAAACAGGGAGTGTTATTGTGCACTTTATGCTACATTTCTCCTTTAGTGCTCAATAAATTACTAGCTAGCTGCATTGTTAACAAGCATGTGTGTAGAAACCCCAGGTTTAGTTAATATTTGTGTGGGCATGAATGTGATAGTAACAAAACCAGTACAAACAGAAAAAAAACCAAATCAAAAACATAGAATAAAGATCTAGACAATTACAGGGAAGGTTGGACCTGTAATCAGTATGTGGCAGTGGTATGTTGACTAAGACTCCAGCACAGGAATCATTACAACATTAGTGGTAGTGTGAAGCCTTAATTGTCTCTTTCTGAAGTCTTCAGTTATGAAACCTCTGGCTCACCTTTCCCAGTGTGCTCATTTCAATACAAATATCCAAACATACACCTTTCTGTCCTGATTTTCCTGCCCATTTCCTACTAGTTAGAACCATGTTTTCCTCCTGTCAATTTGTCCTTGATTGCTTCTCCCCCACTTTCCTCCCCAAAGAATATGCTACTGTCATATTTGGATTACTTGGTATCGTGCCTCTTGCTTTATCTTCATGTTATAACATTTTTTTTTCCTCCAACTATATATCTGGTTAGTATTCACCACTTCAAAAAATGTTTCCATTTTATTCTCCCTATGGACTTTCCTTTAAGAGTGTTTACTTCAGGAAAAGGACAGATTATGCTATCATGTTGTAAAATCCTAATGACACCAATAAATGCATCTAATGGACTGAATTAGGAAAATGCAATATCACTATCAGCAGTGTGCACAGGTGGCCAAGAAGGCCAATGGCATCTTGGCTTGTATCAGAGACAGTGTGGCCAGCAGGACCAGGGAACTGATTGTGACCCTGTACTCAGCATTGGTGAAGCCGCACCTCAAATACTGTGTTCAGTTTTGGGTGCCTTGCTACAAGAAGGACATTGAGGGGCTGGAGCATGTCCAGTGAAGATCAACAAAGCTAGTGAAGGGGCTGAAGAACAAGCCTTATGAGAGGCAGTTGAGGGAACTGGAGTTGTTTAGCCTAGAGAAGAGGAGGTTGAGGGGAAACCTTATCACTGCCAACAACTACTTGAAAGGACGTTATAGTGAGGTTGATGTTGGTCTCTTCTTTCAAGTGACAGGCAATAGGATGAGAGGAAATGGGCTCAATTTGCAGTAGGGGAGGTTCAGATTCAGGAAAAATTTCTTCACTGGAAGGATTATTAGGTACTGTCAGAGGCTTCCCAGGGAGATGGTTGAGTCATTGTCGCTGGAGGTGTTTGAAAGACGGGTAGACGAGGTGCTCAGGGATATGGATTAGTAGTGAACAGGTACGGCTGGACTTGATGATCTCAAAGATCTTCTCCAACCAAATGACTATATGGTTCTATGAATTCTGTCCCTTTTTTAATAGAAGACCATTCTCTAGGTGTCCCATAGCAGTGGGTTTATTAGAAAAGTCAAATGAAAAAAAAACCCCAAAAACCCAAAACCAAACAAACCAGAAATAAAGCTAGCTGTGTGCATTAGAAAACTAGAAATATCAGAGCCTAGTAGTCTAGAATCTGCTTGCAGTTTACAGTTTCTCTACTGACAGTAATGGGGTTTCCATAGTGTGAGAACTGAATTGATAAAATCAACACCATGCCCACCATGCTATATCAAGTGGTATAGCATATTGCATGGCATGGAGTATTGCACTATATATTTGTCCCAATAAAACCAAGCCACTATTGATGCAGTGTAGAAAGGGGCCAGAAAATACAATGGTAGCTATTTCTGTTTCTCTGAGCATGACTGACATATCCTGCTTGTATTTCACTTGGAATGTAGTGTTATTGATAGAGAATTAACAGTAGTACTAATATGCTTTCTCTTCACTTATATATATACCTGTGCCTTGTACTTTCCAGTATACACATTGCTGCTGTAATAGATGCTTTTGGTGAGCTCGTCCTTGGACTGGTTGCTTTGTGTGGAACATTTGAAGTCTGCTGGAAATAAAACCTGGGCATACAATGAGGCAGTGCACTTACTGCATTGAGAGTGCTGTTGTGAACAAGTTACCCTGGTTTCCACTGGTGTGTTGGGTACAGATTGCAGAGTTTCAAGGTCTTCATGCATGGAACCTATACCCTCAAAATCCTTCCTAAGAGCTCTGTGTACATCTAGCCGTGCAAATTGGCTGTGGATTATGGAGGAGCAAATAATACAGGTTTTGTGGTGCCTGCAGAAAGACAGATGATATATGATATCGAGTTTGAGGTAACAAAGACAGAGCTACAGAATTTTTTTTTGATCTCTCCTAGCAAGACTGGGAGCTGCTGCTGGCAGAACATCACTGCAAACAGTTCTGAAATGCAACTAGTGGTCCTAGATGGTCTGGAAGGGTTCACAAAGTGTGCATCTTCAGGTGCTTTGAGAATAGGCTGTGTTACCTGATTGAGCCCACTTGTCTGTGCAGGCCAAGTTGCTTTTTTCTCTTGTATTTGTGTGATTGTTAGCTACTCAGTGTAGAGAAGAAGGTCATGCTGATTGTTGTAGTGGCAGAGTTGGGCTTTCTGACAGTCATCCAAAGGTCAGGCTGCTTGTTCTTTTATTAGCTGTCGTGAGTGTAAATAAATAAATGAAATACATTGAGGCAAAAAAATCACAAACCATAATAGTTCAGAGGATCTTTTCAGATGAAATGGCACTTTATTCCCATAGAAAATGTTGCATAGAAGAACATGTGGAAAACATAGTAATTTGGCTTCTTTTGAAAATGCTTTCTTAAGACTGCCAGCTTGGAAAGAAACTGAAAGAAGCAAGGGGAACCATTGATTGTTACACACAATGTGACAGCTAAAGTGTCTTCTTAAAAGAGAAGAATGTTCCTAAATAGCCCTCCTGAATCAGTACAAATTGTGACAGAAAGCAATTTACTATAGGCTACCCAGAATTAATAAATTGAGTTATTGATGTAGGACCCAGGTAACCGCCTAAACTGGAGGGAAGACTTACCAGCAGAGAGTATCGCTCAGTGTGGGGTTTTTGCTGTGCAGAAACTGTGTTTTCTGGGAGATACACAGCTCCTACTGACTCAGCACTTGAGATAATGAATCTTTTTCTGAAGCTGAGGTTTCTGGGTATTAAAGACAGCATAATATATTGAGGCTGAGACTGATAATGGCACTAAGTAATCATCCCTTTTAAAACAGGAATTACTTTGATGCACATTAATGTGAATATCAGTGTAAGTACAGGGTGTGCTTAGTACCATTTAACATGACCTTCATTTTGATAACAGCGCTAATTAAGTGGTGTTTTGTAAAAGCTGACTGTCGGTTGTGTTTGCATTACTACAGAATCTTTTGGATTCTGCAGTTTTATGACTTTCACTCTTTCTTTTTAATTTTTGGCTTGTACAATAATTTTAATCCCTAGAGCAGGTGAAACAGCCACAAAACCTTTAAGCGTGCCTTTATATGGATACAAGAAGAGTGCTTTTCAGGGCTGTGGGTTCAGTCAGTCCCATGGCTGAATAGGAC
This sequence comes from Piaya cayana, assembly GCA_013389865.1. Classification (NCBI taxonomy): domain Eukaryota; kingdom Metazoa; phylum Chordata; class Aves; order Cuculiformes; family Coccyzidae; genus Piaya; species Piaya cayana. The sequence goes on along the minus strand of WAAB01004500.1, from coordinate 101,398 downwards.
CACAGCCCTTGGACAGGGCCATTTGGATTATTTCAGAGGAGGCAGAGGCATCAGTTCAGCTGTACCACCTTCCTAAAGCAGTGTACCACAAGGTCTTTTGGACACTAATGCTATCCTAGAAAAAGGTGATAATAGACCTTAGATAACACATTCTGGGGTTTTGAGGGATCCAGGTTTGTTTGACTTGCATTAGAGGATTTGCTTGTGACTTGGTTGTGTTTAACAATTATATCAACTTTATCAGATTGATTTAGTATTTCAGAAAAGCAGACTTTTCTGCCCACGAGCATAACAGTTAGAGCAAGATTGGTTCTTTAGGTCCAACACCTTTTTAAGATGTGCTGCATTTTTGTGTAAGCATAAAGGAACTCACAGAGCAACTTGAATTTCTTCGTCGTAATTTATTCTTTGGTTATCCTGTCTCAGGAGTGAAAGTAAGTCTTGTGACTCTTGCAAGTGTTGGATTCAGTTCTATTGATGTTACTGTTGAGGAGTTACTGTGTAATTCTATGCAAAACTTTTATTTTGTCCCTTCACTTATGTATAGAATCATAGAGTAATTTCAGAAGGAAGGGATTTTAAAGATCACCTAGTTCCAGCTCTCTGCCATGGGCAGGGACACCTACCATTAGACCAGGCTGCTCAAGGCCCCATCAAACCTGGCACTGTATACTTCCAGGGAGCATCCACAACTTCCCAGGGCAACCTATTCCAGTGCCTGACAATATAAATGCCTGTGTATTCTCTGCTTTCCCTTAAACCCAGAACTGATCTGTGTATGGAACTTCTCTTATGTAGGCTTCAGGGGAGTTAGGTCACACAAGAAGGTTAAAAATCATAAGTTCCCAATATTGTCTTATGCAGTGGCAGAGATTCAGGTCTGGCTTTCCTATTAATTGCACTGTTATTTCTATATTGGAAACAATGAGGACAAAGAAAGTGTACCCCCACTGATGAATGAAAATGGTGACCTCGTATCAACAGACGAGGAGAAGGCTGGGGTACTCATCAAGTTTTTTGCCTCAATATTTACTGACAAGTGCTCTCCTTACCCCTGCTGGGTCATGGTAGCTTCTCTGCCAGAGAAACTATAGACATGAGCTGGCAAAGTGTGCTCGCAGCCCAGAAAGCCAACCATATTCTGGGCTGCATCAGAAGAAAGCGTAGCCAGCAGGTTGAGGGAGTTGATTCTGCTCCTCTATTCCATTCTTGTGAGACCCCACCTGGAGTATTGTGTCCAGTTCTTGAATCCCCAGTATAAGAAGGATATAGAGCTGGGTTCAAATGGGTCCAGGAGAGGGCTACAAAAATGATCAGAGAACTGTAGCACTTCCCATACAAGGTCAGACTGAGAGTTGGGGTTGCTAAACCTGGAGAAGAGAAGGCTTTGAGGACATCTTTTAGTGACCTTGCAGTACCTGAAGGAGGCATACAAGAAAGCTGAGTAGGGACTTTTCACAGTGGCTTGTAGTGATAGGACTAGGGGTAATGGCTTTAAATTGGGGAGATAAATAGTTAGACTAGACATTAGGAGGAATTTCTTCACTATGAGGGTGGCGAGGTACTGGCACAGGTTGCCCAGGGAAGTTTTGGATGCCCCATCCCTGGAAGTATTCAAGGCCAGGTTGGGTGGAACCTTGAGCATCCTGGTCTAGTGGGAGGTGTCCCTGCTTATTGCAGGATGGTTGGAACGAGATATTTACAGTCCCTTCCAACTCATACTGTTCATGTCTGTGAGAAGCTGAAAATCAAACTGCTATGGAACATAAAAAATACCTCTATATTCACAGTGGTTTAAAACTGAATTGGGAGTTCCTCGTTTTTTAGGGATCCTTTGGGGTCTTTTGGGGTCACATATATAAATTTTCATTTCAGTTGTTAATTCTGAAAATCTACTTTTTCTTAGAGAAACTTCAGATTCAAGTTTATATCGTAAAATAATGAGGTGTTAGCGAGGTTTTCTCTTCATGAAACTCATGATATTGTTTATCGCTGCTAAGATTCCTTATAATGCAGGTATGAATAAGTCAAGTTTAAGTATACAAATATTAATGAGTTTTAATAGAAATTGATAGTGATTGCTGTTTAATGAATTAGTCTTGTGGTTTTCTCTTTTATGGTTCTAGTTTAAGAATTCTATGACTAAATGTCATGTACAGTCAAGATTCTGGATGTAGATGAGTGATTTTAACAAAAAAAAAAGTAGAAATTGCTCTTTTGTGATTTGTAAAAGTTTTTTTGTTTGTTTGTTTTTTCTTTGTATGCTGTTATACATCGGTTTTTATTTATCAGAATGTAATTTGAAGCTTCTATTCCTTCTCTTTTAGCATAATAGGAGCCTAGTGGCTTAAGGACACTGCTATTGAACATCAGATGTAAGGTTTTGTAATTTTTTTCCCTAAAAGGGAGAATTTTTTGGAGACATGGCCTGTGGCTCTGGAGCTGCTTCTGGTTCCTGTCACACTGTTGTGGTCATAGAATGGTTTGGGTTGGAAAGGACCTTAAATACCATCCAGTTTCAAACCTTCCCGCCATGGACAGACACATCTTCCACTGGATCAGGCTGCTCAAAGCTCCATCCAACCTGGCCTTAAATGCCTCTAGGGATGGGGCAGCCAGCGCTTCTCTGGGCAGCCTGGGCCAGGGCCTCATCACCCTCACAGCAAAACATTTCTGCCTAAGATCTCATCTAAATCTCCCCTCTTTAAGTTTAAAACCATTCCTGCTCATCTTATCCCTGCACTGCCTGATCAAGAGCCCTTCCCCAGCTTTCCTGTAGCCCCTTTCAGTACTGGAAGGCTGTTCTAAGATCTCCCCAGAGTCTTCTTTTCTCCAGGGTGGTCAAGCCTGGGAACAAAACAATTTGTCAGAACACTTGCAGACTGGGATTAGCTGCAGGAAAGGATGAACAACTGATGAAAGGGGAAATATAGGAAGTGACTGAAGTCCTACTCTGAGCATATCGCTTTGTCTGAAGCACTATTGTTCCAAACAGTTGCTGAATGGGTTTGTGGGTTGTTTTTTTTTTCCTGTTCCAGATCAATAAGAATAAAACTTGAGTTTCTTCATCGGAGAGCTTCATTGCTTTGTTTTTAGAGACTAAGGCACACATAATTTTTAGCTCTGAAAGCCATGCAGTTTAAATTCAGGAAGCTGACTGGAAGTTTCAGTTAAAAAAAAAAAAGAAATAGAAATGTATGCTTTTGAAGGTAGTAACAAGGAAGGTGCAGAAAGTGCTTCAGCTTTGAATAAGGTAAAATATATTTATGAACTTATTAAATGTTTTGGGGTTTTAAATTAAGCCTGTTTTTACAGAAGATATTTTCAACCCAATGATATATAATAGCAGAGTGCATAATTGAGCATGGCAGAGAGGGACCATTGCATTCCTAGAGATAAGGGTGCATTGTTGTTTCTGTTAGGATCTTGTATATTTTATGAGATAATTGTACTAATTGGTCCTCGATTGAAACATAGCTTGAAAGATTGAGACTTGAGATCACAAACTATATTTTTAGAAGTGTATTCTGGGAATTACTTAAGCCACTGTGGTTTGTTTATAGTGTTCTGGATTCCCAAGGTCCCCATTAAGGTTGATAGTTGTGTTAAAGACAGTTTGTATAAACAGGCAGCTAGGCACAGTATCCATGCAAGTAGTTTACAGTCTCATACCCTCAGCCAGTGGGTTGCAATTTGAATAGATGCTTAATCCCACCAGACTGGAATCTGTGAGTGTATTACTAGCTGAAATATGGGTTGGAAATTCTACTTAGTGTACTGAGGTGTTTGTACTCACTGGGAATGTAAGGATTAGCATGTCCATCCTGTATCCAAAGGGACAACTCTGAGGTACTTGCTGGCAGATAGGACTGTTGGGTGCTCATTCTTTGCTCCACAACCATGCAGAAAGCAAGAACCTTTTCCTTGGATGTGCCAGGATTACCTCCTCGACTGCCTCCACTCTTGTGTGGAGCAACATGAGGACTTGAGTCATTTAAACCAAAAAGACATCTTATGTCTCTCAGCTGGGACCTCATTCACTTGAAACTTGGAGCAAGATGTACGAAGTTTGACATGAAACCACCCAAGAGTGTGCCTGTAACTCTTTATTTAACAAGTTAAGAAAATCAACTCCAGGCCCCTTCAAGCAGTTCACTTTTGAGTTGATATACAACTACACACAATGCCTGCATTCAAAGAAGTTCTGCAGATCATTTTCTGAAAATCTCTTGAGGTTCTCCATTGTTTTTACTTTCATGTCTGCTACCAACAAAATTGGGTTCCTTTGAACACCAACTGGATCTTTGGAAAGAGTTAGAAATCACAGCCAGGTCTGGAGAATAGGGTGGGTGCTCAAGCGCACTGATTTTTTTTATTTGCTGTAAACTGCTTCACAGACAAAGCATTGTGGGCTGGCAAGTTGTCTTGATGTGAACTTGCTGTTTGCTTTTACACACCAACATTTCCCAACTGAGGATAATAAAACGTCTCTTTGAACATGCGTACACTTGTACTGAATGAAATGATGGAGTTGAGCCTTGTGTCACTGTTACAGGCTAGAATGTGTTCTATAACCACTTCTTTGTGTCTCCCCTCCCACTCTTGGTTCCTGAGCTATAGCTGTTAAGAATGTCTTTGCAACATTCATCAAGTGGCCTTCAGAAAAGGAGGCCTGGTTCTTTTCTCACTTGAGTTTTTATTTTGAGGTGACTTTGACTATTTAATTTGGGATTACTCTTTGCTTAGACTGAAGAGAAATAGGCTCAGGTTGTTACTGCCAAAAGCAGGACAGGTTCTTCATATATTGTTCTGTTCCTGTCTGCATCTTGAGGACAAGGGTGTTGATTTACTCTTACCATCTGAGTGTTACACCAGGAACAAGTAATAGCTTTGAGAGCAAAGAACTGAACTTCACATCGATATAAACTATTATTTTCAAATATGAGCATGAAGACAGTTTCTCTTTCATTGTGAATGGGATGTTACTGTCACATTTGGCCTGAGGTATTTATGATTTACTCCACAGCAACAAAATGAAGTTTATAAAGAGTTTGTTCCAGAGCGTCAGGTAGTTATCCACTACTCACTGCAGAAGGAGAGATACCAGATGGGAGATGATACAAAGAATTTTTATATACAGAAGGACATCTGTATATTAGGGACTGTGTTACTAGAAACATTCTTTTTTTCATACTGTTAAAGTGTGGAAAAGCTTTTTATGCTATGTATTAATTCTTGCAAATTGCTTGCCAATTTAATATCAGCAGCATCTAAACTGTAAGTAATTGCTTATGATAATGACTGCAAACTAATTTACTGGAATATGTTAATATTCACAATGCACTTTCAATCAGCGGGGTATTCCAAAAATACTATTCTCTACTTTAACGGCAGGGTTGTTAGGTTGCATTGTCATTACAAACGGTAGCAAAACCATCACAAGGGTAGCCTCTCATTGAAAAGCCATCTTATCGAGACTCCAGCTTTTGTGAGCAAGGAATATGTAGTGCCCTTTGAGAACGAAACAGGATACGAACAAATCCTTCTAGGTTTAAATAATTAATCTTAATTTCTGCTTGATGTTCATTAGATGAACATTCATAAGGCAGACAGAGAGTCTTCTTTCCCCTTATGTGACTTGTAAAGTTCAATTTCAAGTCAAATAGCATGCAATCTCTTTTTTAATATTTGGGCATCTTCAATGGCTTTACTCTTTGTGTGAGATGTAGAATCATTGCTAGAAATCCTTTATTTGAATCTGTGAAAGAAGTATGGTAATGCAGGAGTCCTCAAAACTTCTAAGTTAATCTGCAAGAATTTTTAAGTGTATACAAGTAATTTATTTTTCCTTCTCTTCTTGGGAAACATTCTAGTTTGGGGTGGGTTGCATTTTTTAGCAAACATAGACAAATGCTTACTGAAAAATGGGTTATCTCTGAGTACATTTCTGCACTGAATGATTTTCCACATGCGCTGTAGTTTTGAAGAGTACTTAACATCTTTGCATGTGTCACTATAAGTGTTGTATTAAAGTAAGGCTTCCTAAACTTTTGAAGACTGGTCTTTACTTCAGGAAAATAAAAGCAATCATGATTTCCTCCAGCCAGACCTCTGGAGGTGAAGGGCCTACAGAAAAGAACTACTTTAATTAGGCTGAGTTAGCTGTCAGAGGGTGATTAACTGCTCACCTTTCTTGCATACACAAGTGAACAAAGTCATTGAATCATAGAATCATTAAGGGTGGAAAAGACCTCTGAGCTCATCAAGTCTAAACATCAGTCCAACCCCACCATGCCTACTAATCCATGTCCGGAAGTCCCATGTCTACACATTTTTTTAACCCTTCCAGGGATGGTTACTCCACCCTAAGCAACCTCTTAAAATGCTTCACCACTCTTTCAGTGAAGGAATTTCTCTGAATATCCTATCTAAACCTTCCCTGGTGGAACCTCAGCTAATAGTTCTGGCATATGAGTTATCAGAGTTGACACTTGAGTTAGTTCCCATTGAGGTAAATGACTAGCTTACACCTCAAAACTGTTTTGCCAGTTTCTTTCCAAACACCATTATGGAATCCAGTGGTTAAACCATGCTCCCTGGTTATTCAGCTATGTAGAGCAGTGAAAACCATAAGATGCTTCTTTTTCACTGTGGCTCTTTATCATCTGAAGCTGGCAGTGAATTGTTGCTTACAAACAACAGCATAGGGACTTTCCAAAGAGGAATGATAGCAATTATTGTAATGACAAGGCATGTAGCATTTTTGTACAGACCACAATCGTAAACCTATTATGTAGTAGAACGGAAAGAAGTCGAAAGGAAGTGAATTGACTGAACCTGTCTGGCCCCTGTTAGCAGTTATTATAATGGTCTAATAATCTGGAAGATTCAAATACAGCTGGATCTGTGTACCCCTGTTAAACACTCTTTGTTTCATGTGCAAATTTGATTACATAAGTAAATAATGATGTCCTAAAATCAATCCCTGGGATAATGACTATGTAATCTTTCCAGATAGAGTATCATTTGTAGCTGTTTGCTGTGGCTTTCCCTGAGCCAACCAACCAGATGGTTTTTTTATGTCATATTCCTCTTTTACCTGATACCTTTCTAAGATTTGAGTACATGTGATAATGGTGAAGACTAGCTTTGGTTTTAAAAATTGAGGATACTTAGAATTAATTATACTCTTTGTATTAAATTAAATGAAATATCATGGATTTTTTGGCTTGCTTATGCTTGGAGTTAGCAGGACAATACAATCCTACAAGACTGCAATGAATATGTAGCCTGCTTGTTAGTCCTCCCATTGGCCAGATCTGCCTCTGAGATGACTGTAGCAACTGAACAGCTGCTTCAGTGGAGGATGTGTGCACAGTAGATGTGTATGTTTCAGCAAGGCTTCAACTCTGTATTTTTCCAAAGGTTTAATATCTTTCATTTAATTTCATATTTGTTAGAAGAAGAATGGTTTCTATTTTTGCATTTCAGAATGCAGCATCTGTAAGAAACTCTGCTCTTTCTGGTTTACCTCAGCTACAGCCCATATCTGCCAACTTGAAAATGTTCAGAAGTACTAGCACAATGCTATTTTCATAGAATCATAGAATCATAGAATAGTTTGGGTCAGAAGGGACTCTAAAGGTCATCTAGCTCCAACACCCCTTCCACTAGGTCAGATTACTCAAAGCCTCATCCAACTGTGTCTTGAAGACTCCTAGGGTTCTTGGGCAATCTGTTCCAGTGCTTCACGACTCTCACAGTAAAGAATTTCTCCCTAATAGCTCATCTAAATCTCCCCTCTTTCAGCTTAAAACCATTACCCCTCATCATATCACTACAGTCCCTGATAAAAAGACCCTCTCTGTCTTTCCTGTAGGTCCTCTCTAAGTACTGGACATTTTGACTGCTAATGCTTCCTAATCAAGTAATTAGTAGGAGAGCATGTATGCCACACAACTTCTTACTCTTCACTACTTTTACAGCCAAGCAACAGAGAACTTCATTGCACATTGCCCATAATGTAACTTAGTATTTTCAGAGGAGGCTCTGTCCCTGCAAACTCTGAGTTGCAGTGTTGTCTCATCTTTCTGCTGCTGGTAATAGTAGCATCTTCCCTTGGTACAGGGTCTGACAACCTTGTGCTTGTATCATTCTTTGTTGAATTTGACATGGCACTCCTATTTTCAGTGTGTTATGCATTTATTTTAAGACAAATTTTTACTACTTTTGAGAGCTCTCTAAGCGTTTCAGAGTTTCTCAAGAGTAAACTGTGAGATGCATAGTATAGCAAGGAAGAGAATGTAAATATAACTTAAAAATAACTAAATGAATGCAAGGTAAGATAGCTAGTGAACTGTATTAGTAAGGAAGCCAATTAGAAATAAAGACTAGCCTGGAAACGTAGTAGACATTTGCAGCCAACACCCTGTCCATTTTAACATAATTAAGTAACTTGAGACCAGCTATTCCAAACATTTGTATCTTTACTGAAAGAATAGGGACTTGATTTTTAAAGGTTGCCAGAAATGCTGCAACACTTCTGAGAATCAGGATACTACCTTAGGTGCTTGAATAAAAAACATCACTTCAGGTGCTCTGTTTTGCATGAAATAATGGCTTTAAAAAAACCTCATTATGTTATTGCTTCAAAAGTACATTGCTTTTTGATGGACCTATACAGAGAAAATGTAATTTTTTATTTACTTCTAATGTTATTTGACCTATATTGGCATCTGTGCAGAGCTACTTCTGTGATAGTTGTTCAGATCCTGATACATAAGCAGTTTCCCTTCACCTTTCAGGCCTCCCAGTTAAGTCATCAAGCTTAGAAACTCAAACAATTCAAGTCACTTGGCTTAGGGAATTTCTAGCTTTTGCCAGGTATGCATTGCGTTTGTAAGGTCCCTGGACTGGAACCACTGAATGATTTCACTTAGGCCACCAACAGATGGTAACAACATTTGGTCTCTATCGACATGCGTAGTACTTGAGCTGATGTCCTAGTTTTTCCATCCTTTTACAAATCCGTTCAACTAACCAGCCTCTTAACTGCCTTCATTTGGTACGTTGGCACAACTAATACACCATAAGAAGAAAATAAGTGCACAACCATTCCATTTATTTTAATAGAATTCAATGTAACAGTAGTTAAATAGAAGTCTTGACATTTCCTGTTGTAAACAGTAAGGGGACGGGAACAATCCTATTGTCTTCAAGAGTATCTGAGTTTGCTAATTTCAGTCTGAGAGTGCCTTTATCTTCTATCTGCCCAGAAATATTTCTTATCTTGTTGCCTTCTCATGTGTTTCCCAACAACGCAATTCCCACTTCTCTAGGCGCTGTTCAAGAAATTTATCTTTAACTGTATGTTGACAGAGTTGTAGGAGGAATAAAAACTTCCCATGTTTATAGACATTTGACTTTTAATTTCCATCTGATTTTTGCCAAGCTTTCAGCAACATACATGTTGTATCTTTGTTACCTTTAATAGAGTTATAATGGATTAAAATGTTTCACGTTGACAGCAGCATGACATTTAAAGTAGGCTTTGATTTCAGAAATATATCATTTTCTAACCATCTACATTACATAAAGAAAGGTGCAAGGCAATAATGGGGAATTGCTTGGCTTACATTTCATACGGAAATGTTCTAAATTCCTTTTGAACAGCCATCCATACTGGTAAATTGATAGGTAAGAGGCAGCCAGTAACATTTTTAAACAGAGATTCTGGATAAGAACAATAATTTTCTTTTACTAGTCTGTGTCAGATTTGCATTAGAAAGACTATACCCTTTCATAAAATAAGGAATCATTTTTGTATTAATGAACATGCTAATGAGATCAAGAAACCCAAGATATTTTTTTTTTATAGTGGACATTTCAACTATAATCAGAATAATTTTACAGAATCATAGAATAATTTGAGTTGGAAGGGACCTTAAAGACCATGCAGTTCCAACCCCCCTGCCACAGGCAGGGACACCTCCCATGAGACCAGGTTGCTCAAGGCACCATCCAACCTGGCCTTGAACATCTCCAGGGATGGGCCATCCACAGCTTCCTTGGGCAACCTGTGCCAGTGTCTCTCCACCTGCGTTGTGAAGAATTTCTCCCTAACATCTAATCTAAATCTTCCCCTCTCCAATGGCTCCAAGAGCTACATGCCCTTGTAAAAAGTCCCTCCTCAGCTTTCTTGTAGGCCCGTGTTCTAGTGCTGGAAGGCTGCTATAGGGTCTCTGTAAAGCCTTCTTTTCTCCAGGCTCAGCAACCCTAATTCTCAGTCCGTCCTCATATGGGAGGTGCCCCAGATCACGGACCATTTTTGTGTCTCTCCTCTGGACCTGTTCCAAAAGTTCCATATCCTTCTTATGCTAGGGATTCCAGAACTGGGCACAGTACTCCAATTCGGGTCTCACAAGAGCGGAATACAGGGGGAGAATCACCTCACTCAACCTGCCTAACTAATGCCTAAATGCTATCAAGTTTATTGACATTCAGTAAATCAACTCATGTTTTGTTTATAAATAAGAAGAACAGACAGTCTAGTTGCTACATTCTTTTAGGAGTCCTTTCAGCTTAGCTAAGGTCCTTCTCAAAATTATGTTCATTTTAAACACAACTGAAAGCTCTTAGTTGGACATGCTTACTCAAACTGAGTAGTACCTTACTCCAGGTAAGTGATTTAATCCAAATCAGTGGGATCAATTGACATATAAGATGCTACTTGATTTAAGAAAAGATGTTAGGATCACTTCAGTTAGAAAATCCTTTAAATTCTTTGAAACTTTTATTTTAACCATCTATGTCACTTATGATGGTAAGAATGATACTAACCTGTAATACTGATGCTATGTGCATAAGAATTGTCTTTTACAGGCGTACACATCTGTTGAGCCATCATTGCTCGCAACTTTTAGCTGTTTGTCTCTTAGTGACCCTATTGAAATCAGTAGAGTTCGATATCCTCATTGTAGATAAATATGATATACTTTTGGCTTTAAATATGAACATTTTGTGCCAAAAGCAGTGAAAATAATGAACGCTGATTTTTTTTTTTTTTTGGAGTGGTGCCTTGTTTCCCAAATGTTACATTTCTTCTCTGCAAGAATCCGATAGCTTCTGTTCCTTTTTCCTCCCAGAGGTCCTGATGACACTTAAAATGTGTGGCACACCTGGCTATTGTAGCACACTGAGCGTATTCACTGGGCCACTGAAATACAACTATCAAGAGCCCTACAGGCTCCTGCCAAGCAAAAAAGTGTAGTGGTTGAGATCTGTATATTTCTCTGTCACACAGTCATTGATTTTCATGAAACTTCTAAGAGTAAATTTTGTTTGGAATGTCTGCCTACTCTTACATTTGGCTGAACTTGATTATTAGATTCAGAACGTATTGGAGGATGAGCAAGAACAGTGGGGTTCCATAAGGTTATTCTCTACAGAGAAACTTTCTAAAAATAAGACTTCACATTTGAAACTGGGCAATTAAAATTACAAGAGTAATTGAAATTGGAATGGAGTTGTTCCTTTCCTCCTTTATTATGGTATGCAGTGTAAAACATAAACAATGAGATATAAAGCACAAAGAAGCAAGGGGCATTTTTATTTGTATAGCATCTTTAAATTTTGAAAGGTCTTAAATAAGTTTGGCAATCTCTCCAATGGGAAAAGCATTCCTTTCTTGCATTACTGGCAGAGAGATGTTGTGACCTAGTTCCTGAAGAAGCGTTCCACTGAGTTCTCGGGAAAAGCAGAGAGAGAATTGGAATCAGACCGTGCTTCAGTCCAAGTGGCTGAAGCCAAAGGTAGAGTCAGATATTTGTCAGTGTAAGCAGTGACCAGTGTCCGGTTGAGTCGTCCTTTTAGTCAAGAGCCTGGTGCCAAAAAGTCAAATTAGAGGAAGAACAGAAGAATAATTTTAGACAGACCAGAATGCTATTGTGCCACTTACAAAGCATTGACCAGGTCATGGTACTGTCTAAATACCATCGCCAAAGACTGGAGGAAAGAAAGAGTAGTAAAGGAGTGTTTTTCTGGTTTTAATTGTTTATTTGCTTTTTGGTTTGTGTGCATGTAGGGGTGTGTGCGTTTGCAAGTTGAGTGTGATGCTGAGCTGGTTAAGCCACCTGTAGGAACTGGTCTGAGGAAAAAAAAAAAGCTTCTGTATACTGCATTGAATCTGCAATAAATGTCATTGCAAATGCCAGGATGCTCAGCTTGCCTTGAGACTGTGTTGTTCTATTATCACCTAGACCTTTACCTGTAGAGAACTCTTGGGCATAGCTGAATGTAATAAACCATGCACGACGCTTTTATAGATCTCTGTGAACACTTGGATGTAGTGCAATGAAAAGCCTTGCAGGCTCTGATAAACCAAATTAGGATCTCTGTAGTATACTGGGGAAAAGAAGTCCTATAACACAAAGCAAAGTTGTGTTTGAATTAAACATAGCTATGTGGCATGTTTTCTGTTTATCAGGGAATGTAAAAAGTTGTGTCTTACCTCTACCTGTTTAATACTAGCATTGACTCATTGATCCTGTAGAGAGATTTGACCAGATGACCTGTAAAGGCCTCTTCCAACCCAAAACATTCTATGATTCTATGATAGATAAACTGGGAGAGGCAGCAGACAGCATCAATGAAGTGAAGGCTCTCTCGTTTCAGTGTCTTCCATATTCTGGGTATACTGCTTTGTTGCCTCCTGAATTGCTTCAGCTTATGATTGATCTGGTTGAGGCTATATTCATCTGATTAATGTCTAATGGTGGAACTAGCTTCTTCACCGTAATTTCTAAGACAAGCCCCATGCTATGACATATGGTCCAGTCCTAGATCACAATCACACAGAATTAACCTATGCAGAAAGTGCAGATGCCTCGGCAGTGTCATTGATAGTGTTGGAAGTTTAGAGATTCAGCAAGCAGCAACTACTCTAAACGTGATGTGGTTTCAGTTTCTCTTAAAGAAAAATTGGATTTTAGAGCTTAGCTGTAGCATAGTGAAGAATGGGGGCTGCAGAAGGCTGACAGCAGGCACATAGCATTTTCTGTTCTCTTTATTTTCATCAGCATCTTTACCTGAAGAGGCATGGTAATATCATTAATGAAAATATGAATTTAAAAAAACCAGCAACAGTCTTTGTCAGTGCTGGTTTGGCCAATGAGTTTTCTTACTGTTACTCTGGTAGTATGGAAGATCAATGAATGAGGTAATGGAATTACTAAGGAATTACTCTGTACAGTTTGTGATCTTACATTTGACAAATATATCAACATGATAAGACTGCTAGCAACAGTCATAGTTTGAGAGTGCCGTCAAAATGGTTTAAGGACCTAACTAAAAATTGTTTTAGTGGTGTACAATTTCCAGAGAAACTATCTCCCTTTGAGATTTGCCAAGCAGAGTACTGTCAAAGGAACATCATAAATATACTCCAGGACCCTATTATCCATGAGTCTAAGAGGAACCTGGCCAGAAAATGAGATTTTTCTTCATTCTTACCCCTATGACTCAAGTTTGGGAGAGCTACAAGCAATGGTTCATTTGAAAATCTTTTTCTTCCTCATCCATTATACCTCTTCTGCTGTTAAATAGACTGTACTTAGAGAATGTTGTTGCTGCAGCAAAGTGGTTGCAATCCATATTCAGGCTCCTTCCTGGATTAGTGGGAGAGAATAAATCAGGATACCTTCAGGAAGTGTTCAATTGAATTGGATATTTAGTTTGAAATCTTCCACCAACTCTTCCACCTTCTTTGCATGGTTAACCCTAATGGCCTTTCCCACCTCACCTCAACTCTGTGGCATATATTCTCTGTTCTGTGTAAATAATTAAAAGCTCATCAGAGTCTAAGGAGAAACTCACAAGAAAGTTGGGGTTTTTTAATCCACCAAACTGATTATTTCAAAACACTTCATTCCTTCCCACTGGTGTATCATGTTTCAGACTTGAAGCATTCCTTTGTTTACTTAACATAGAAAATCTGTTTGGAAGGGACCTCAGGGCTTACCTGATCCAACCTTATCTTGTCTGACCTTTCTTTCAAAAGCATAGTCTAGACAAGATGGCCAGGCACCCCATCCACCTGGATCTTACAACTTTCCAATGTTGAGGAATCCACCACTTTCCTGGGAAGATGATTCCAATGGCTGCTTTTTCTCATGATGAAAAATTTTCCTCTTGTGTCCAGCTGGAGCATACCCAGGAGTAACTTGTACTCATTACCCCTCAACTTTTCCAGGGGACTCCTTGTAAAGAGGGAGTCTTCATATTCTTTGAAGCCACACTTTAAACACTGGAACATGTATCATTTGACTTATGATAGCCACTAGAAGGATTCATTACATAACATTCCCAGGGACTGAAGTAAGACTGGTGGGCCTGTAATTTCCTGGATCCTCCTTAAAGCCCTTCTTGTAGATGTGAGTGACATTAGTCTTCTTCCAGTGTTCCAGGATGTCCCTCAATGTCCATGACTTCTCAAAGATTATGGAGAGCAGCTTTGGCTCTCTAAACACCCTCAGGTGGACATTGTCAGGGCCTGTCGATTTGTAGGGGTCAAGCATTTATAATAGTTCTCATAACAACTCTTCCTTCAATGACAGCGTGGGCTTGACAGTGCTGACAAAGACATAGGTGAAGAAAGTGTTGAGAATCTCTGCCTTTTCATCATTCTTGGTGACCAATTCACCTCTCCTGTTTAACAGCAGGTTGTTATTTCCCTTCTTTTTTTGCTTACTGTTTACATACTTGAAGAACCTTTTCTTGTTGTTTTTGATGTCTCTAGACAATTTCAATTCAAGCTGAGCTCTTGCTTTTCCAACCACGTCTCTGCTTGCCCGGGCAATGCCCTTGTAGCTCTCAGTGGGTATTTGTCTGCTTTTGCATCTCTGTACACTTCTTTTTTGTTTTGAGCAGACTCTTGCTCTGCTCACTTCCCTTCCCTTTAAAGGGTATGAACTGATTTTGTAGTTGCAGGAGATCAATCTTGAAAAACTCCCAGAACTCACTGCTTTCTTTATCCTCTGTGGAAGCTTCCCATAGTGTCCCTCCCTACTGAGCTCTGAGCAAACTGAAGTATGCTCTTCTAAAATCTAAACCTTTTGTCTTAGTGCTAACCCTCAGTGTGCTCAGCAGGATCCCAGACTCCACAATGTTGTGATCACTGCAGCCAAGGCTTTTGCTAAGAGATGTTACAAAGCAGGCTTCCTCAGTTTGTGAGTAGCAAGTCCAGCAGTGCCTCATTCCAAGTTGGCACATCTGACATTTGTGTGAGGAAGCAGTCCTCTGCATTCCAGCAACTTAATGGATGATATGATCTGCCAAATTGTTCTTCCAACATATTTTGTGGAACTTCATCTCGGGCAGGATGAAAATACATAGATGAAAATGTAAATAGAAGTGTTAATAGAGATTTATATGATCCCCTGAATGCAGCAAGTGTGATTAATGCCACCACACAGGTATTTGTGCAAATGTGTGTGTATATATATGTGTGTGTGTATATATATATATTCATTTTTTAATTAATAGTAGCCTGCACAAATAGTCTCACTGGATTCAGTAGGTTTATCAATTCAAGTAATTACTTACCAGTGGGAATAAGAGGGTTCACATTCTAGCCCAGACTGAAGTAAACTACTGATAACATACAGAAGGAAGAAAATTACATTATTGGATAATTTCTTTTTATAATCAGTAATGCTTCTCTTCATACTTTCACAATAGTTAGAAACTGCATTAGCATTAATGAGAGGGCAGCCAGTAGTTTTCATTATTGAAGTTTATAGGCTTCAGTTTTTAGTTTTCTAGCTATAAAGTGTGATAGTATCGTAGTTCATTGAGGTCTGGAGCTCAATCAAAGCATTGCTTTAACTTAATCAGAATCTGAAACCTGATATGAATGTTCATAGAATCATAGAATGGTTTGTGTTGGAAGGGACTTTAAAGATCATCAAGTTCCAGTCCCCTGCCATGTTGAAAATAAACATTAAGTTATAAAATTATATTGGAAAAATAGAATTATATCCATTACTGTTCCTTACCCCACAAAATTGGGATGAACATGTGGAAGGTAGAAAGCTGTTGATTTTAGCAGAGTATTAAACTGTATCTGATGTGACTTCAGAGCAATAAATATTGAAAAGCTTTGCAGTCATCCACAGTAATAGATACATTAAATGGGTACTAAACAAAATATTTATCTGCTTAATACTGTATAGGTAAGCAGATATCCTTGAGCTGCTGCCAGGCTGGGCTGAAATGAATGCACTATTTCATAAAGATGAATTTTGTGAGCAAGTAGGACTTGAGAGACCCAGGCCTTTAAAAAACATTACTGTATCTTGACCACGGGCAGTTTGTTACAATAGGAGCTGTGCTTTCACAGTTAAGCATTTCGAAGAGCTATATGGACATTTTCCCTAAGGATTCTGTAGCTGCGTGGCTGCATAAAGAATTAAGCAGTAAATTCTGCTGCAGAGATATAACTGGCATGTTACAAACTTCCCTACTTACAAGTACTGTGCTGTTGGCATTGCTATTCTTGACATTCTAATTCTGCTGCTTTCAATTCTCCTGAGATTATAAACCCCCAACAACACAGCGCCACAAGCTAAAAGAGAAAGGGAAGATGACTGGTTTTTAGTGGCAATGCTCTGAAAGACAGCAGAGACATTATAAGGTTTGTCAGAGAGCATAAAATCCTTTATGGAACAAGTGAAATAGGCTGCTTCTGTTGTTTCTTATCAGATCCAAAACTGATAATAAGCAGGGTGGTTTAGAACAACTGCTCAGTTTCTAGCTTTAATAGTTAATGGGAGGTCAGACTATAAACTGAGATCAATCCCAGAGTAATAAATTTTACATTATTATATTTGTCTTTCTTGAAATATAAACGCTAGAGGATCTATTCTCAAATGGCTTCCGACCCATTTTTTTCATAATTAATACAGGAAATTCAAAGAACGTGACTCCCTGTACAGCTTAGACACAGACAGATCTCTATTCAGCAGTAAGGATTAATTAGCTGGTTACCAGGCACACAGTTAGTTTGAAGTGCTACAAAATGGGCAGTTGTAAAGCAGGGAAATCTTTACCATAAAAAAACATAAGCTACATGTTATCATGGATAAAAGATAAGTTTTTAACTTTGATATTGATTCTACGTAGTTTGAGGTTTACAGCTAGATTTATCCATGCCTGACTAGCATGGGCCTTGGCTTCAATGAGGCTGCAGTATGGAATGAATTGCCCTTCATCAGTTTATTTGAAGGAAAGTATTTAGCAAAAAACTATAACAAGGATTCACTCTGAAGAACAACAACAGTCTCTCATTGTTCAGATCTGAGTCTTGCTTTTGGGTCATTGTATTCAGATTGACTCCATCATCACTTTGCAAGCTTTTTCTTTGTCTTCTATATTGGGTAAACACATCTGTTGCAACCAAGAAAAGGAGAATTATGTACACCCACTTAAATGTTATGTAGTCCAACACTTTCATCTGTGAGTTGAGATATAAGGAATTGTTTTTTATTAGTCTTCTCATTTTTTTTACTTGTAAGAACTGCATTCGTGACCTGACACAATATTTTATTAAGTCAACAGAAAGGCTGTCACTGTTTTTAATGAGCTTTGGATCAAGCCTTCAGTTTTTCATAACACAGAATAAATCCTTTCACTACAGGCACCAATGTGACACATATTGCACGAAGGTACAAACCGTCGTTCCTCAATTGACTCAAGATTTGAAGTCAACACAAGCAGCAAAGAGAACTTGGGGACCAGCAAGAATGATAATACCTGTCTCATGTATCTTTGTTTTGAGATGTGCTAGAACTGTAGATTCAACCATCATTACTAAACAGCATGCAACATACGACCTCAAGCTCCACCAGGCTGGACATGGGGAAAAAAATATTTCCTGGAAAGGGTCATTGGGCCNTGGAAGGGTCATTAGGCAATGAAATGCCCTGCCCAGGGAGGCGGTTGACTCGCCTTCCCTGGAGATGTTTAAGGTGTGGGTGGATGAGGTACTGAGGGGCATGATTTAGAGATTGGTGGGAATGGTTGGATTCGATGATCCCGTAGGTCTCTTCCAACCTGGTGATTCTATGATTCTATATTACTGTATATTTCAGAGTACCAAATATGAGGGAAGCAAGGGTGAGCTTGCAGGAGATTAAGTTTTTGTCATACATTCCTAAACTAGACACCATTTGCCCATTAGCCAGCTTTTTAAGGCATGACCCCTATATTTACTGGTCTTGCACAACTTTTTATAGTGATGATAAGCCCTGATTTCACTTGGAGTGTAAGTGAGACCTTAGATATCTGATCTGTTATTGTGTTTGTCTTTGGTAGAGTTGACAAGTTTTCCTAAAACACATGCAGGGTTGGTATTTTGCCATCAAGAGAAAAGCCAAGAAATCTATTTGAAGCACAGTGCTATCCTGCAAGTGTGTTGATATAAAATGAGCTTTACAGGTTTTTTTTCAGTGCTATGCACAGTGAATAAAATATTATAAATTGATGCATTAAAGGAAAAGTGATGTTAGAAATAAATATAGGGTATCTTTTAAAAAAAAGACCAGGTGATCTTTCTTGCTTTGTGATGGACACAAAGCAGTCTCACTCAGCAGTAGAGTAAGTTTTGAGACATCTGGATGTTGAAGGAGGGTAACTATACAAAACCCTTCTTGTTTTCAGCTTTTAAAGTCTATATGTAAAGGGATTTTCAATCCTTTTGTATATTCACAGCAATTTTGGTCAAATTTGAAAGGAAGAAAGCAAATGGCAATTATGTTGTTATGCACTGTCTCCTTTCATGGACATGGGAAATATGTGGTAAGAGTATTGAGGGAATAAACTGAAGTACATTTGATAAAACTGTAGCCTCACAGTAAGCCAGTTTAAAACAGCTAGTGTAAAACTGAACATCTGTGTTTGCAACATGCTAACATATCACTCTAAGCTTTGACCTATCCTCATAGAAAAGAGGGAGGCTACTGGAAAGCTGAGGAGTTCTTTATCAGGAAGAGCAAGGACAGGACAAGGGCGGATGGTTTTAAGCTGAAAGAGGGGAGATTTATATGAGGTATAAGGAAGAAACTTTCTACTGTGAGGGTGGTGAGGCACTGGCACAGGTTACAAGCTGTGGATGTTCCATCTCTGGAGGTTTTCAAGGGCAGGTTGGATAAGGCTCTGAGCAACCTGATCCAGTGGAAGGTGTCTCTGTCCATGGAAGGGGATTGGAACTAGATAATCTTTAAGGGCTCTTTCAGCACAAACCATTCTGTGATTCTATGATTCTAAAAGGAGTGGACAGCTTGTAGTGACTTTACAAATAGAAGGTTAAAAGCATGCACAATTTGCCTGCTATTTGCTGTTGTTATGATACAAGTTTCAGATGGCAAATGCCTGGATATGCTGCTGCTTTAGTTCAGTGGAAATATGAAGTTAAGCACCTGAGTGGGAAGTGGTTCAGACTACGCCACTTGTTTGAAAGAGATTATAGACTTCGTAAGTGAATGCTGGAGATAATGTGCAAAGATTTCCACTCTTGTATGTTACACATTGAACACTACGCAAATAAACCATTGCTTTCTTAGTTGGTAGACTGATATCTTCTTGTCCTTACACAATAAGAAAAGTATGTTTCCATTTGTTGTTCCCATCTGTCACAAGCTGATAAACCTTACATCCACAGAAGTCTTATCAGAATATATATTTTTAACATCTTGCTTTGCTGGGCAGGATGATGTGTCATAGAGTGCATCTTGGTTTTGTCATGTAAAAAAAGAGCTACATTTTATTGTTAGGAGATAACTGGAATTATTTGATTTTTTTTTTCTCAACATAGGCCCAGGCTAGGCATGCATTTAGTTCAGCTCGTTCATGTCTTCACATCAAAGAGGCATATGAACACTTTAGAATAGGCATTTCTGAATCAAAGCTATGGTATTTTAAGTCACTGCATATTCAATTATGTTATATTCTGTGTTGAATATACTCTATATAATAAGCGCTAATATTTTGCTTGCTGCTAAATTTTCAGAGATAAAGACCCCTTCATGTTGAAATGTAGTCTTGCTTGGTTCTGTGAATCCATTTATACATGAGAACATCATGATTTTTGTAGACCACATGATTTCCATGTGGCTTTGCATTGGTGCAAGTGAGCTAATTAACTTTAATTTCTGTTTTACAGCGGGAACAACGTATATCTTTAGCAAAGGCGGTGGACAAATCACTTACACGTGGCCTCCTAATGATCGGCCAAGCACTCGTGCGGACAGACTGGCAATAGGGTTTAGTACTGTTCAAAAAGAAGCGGTGTTGGTTCGAGTGGACAGTTCTACTGGGCTTGGAGATTATTTAGAGCTGCATATTGTAAGTATTATTAACAAATGCATGATATTTCTTCTTGTCTTCATTGTTCTTATATTTGGGGGGGGGTATTTTATTTTAATGTAAACATAACAGTTTGTTAATGAACCTTTTAGGGTTAATAGTGAACCAAATGATAATGGTTTATAGCATATGAAACTACATGGTCTCAGACATTCTGCCTGTTACTTTATACAGCACTGCTTTCTATGGATTTTCAATTAAAAATCGTGCCATGGTACCTGTAAAAATATAACTGTTTACTGCAATCTAATTACATAAAACAGGATTTCAGAGGAAGGTACATTAATCCTGGAGGACTGAGCCTGAAATCTGCTGAGGGAATTACAGTGTATCACAATTGACTGTGCTTATTGTTATTACTAGAATTTATCCTCTGATTTCACTACTCCTTTGTGATGATAAATCTTAAGCAGAAAGCAAGACTGTCAAGCTAGGAAGTCTAAAAAAGTAATTTCAGCTGCCTTAAAGCAAATAACTAGCAATCAAAACTGAAAGCATCTGGATTTTTATGGCAATGTAAATAAATGATCAGTCGGGATAAATGTAACTAGACCAGTATACAATTTTGTTGTTTAGATCAGTCTTAACTTTCTTAATGTATTGCTTTGATTTTGATTTAAGAATCTGTCTGCATTCAGGAACAGAAGAATTCCTTTTGAATGAAATTACTTATTGATCCATAACCAATTACACTTTTACCCTCAGCAAACATTCAGCAGTGATCATTTTCAAAATTAGAGGGAATTACTGTATTCAGTCTTCCCAGGCCCCTTGTTCTTGCAAAGGCACTCTTGCATTGTGAACCAAGGTTATTTTTTATTTACTGCCTTGACTAAATGAATAAAGAAATAAGGCCTTAAATACAATTCAGAGGTTGTCTTTACCCTCCTCTTATGTTGAAATGCACAGACAAAATAGCAGCATGGTATTGTACAATCTTAATTTAAAAATATGAACAAAACAACTTCTCCCAGAGGCCAGAAAAACTGAGTGCCTACATTTTTCAAGGGAAGTACTGTGTTGCTGAAGAGAACTTAAAAATTTTCCATTTTAAAACAAACATTGGGTTCATTAACGTTGAGTTGGAGATCAAAAATTATTGCCAACTCATGACTGGTTTGTGATGTTTATTTTCAAAATAATGTTCTTATACCCATGTTGTAGCAACAGATGGTAACATTAAAGGAATGACTATGAGTTTTCTGTAGTCAGAAACTCTACCTGATTAATGGAGATGGGGAAAATAATAAATTATATTTTAATGGTCTTTTGAAATGTCTGTGAAACAGGAAAAGACCTTTTATCCATAATGTTCTGTGAAGTGATCCTGGCCTCCTCTTGTTGTCTTTGCAAATCAGCTTAAGCCTGCTCTGCTTTGGAGCAAAATCTGTGGTAACTGGGCAATTTCACTGGAAAGAGATCTAACCTGAGAGATGCTTCTCTTTGGTCTGTCTCTAGAGTGGCAACACTAAGGGACTGACCAGAAATTGTAAGACATCTGTCAAGGATTTTTTTTAAGGACTATCAGTGTTGCATAAAGCTTGGAAAACTGTAGGGATATAATTTGCCCAAATCTATTTCAAATAAGGATAGTGTTCAAAAGCAAGTTGAAAGGTAGCATTTTCAAAAGCATTCATGATGGAAAAGAACATAAAACTTGTTAAAGTTTGTGGAAATGTGGACACTTCTGAGAATTTTACCTGAGATCTATTTTAGCTCAGCAAGATATTGTGAAACATGACAGTTGAAAAAATGAAGAACATTGAAACAGAGATGCCTGTGTAGATGTTATTTTTGAAAACTAGTTTATTGGATTGAAGCTCTTCAATATTGGCAGATACTGCATTAAGCTAACAGTAATAAAAGTAGCAGGGGAGGGAGGGTTGTGTCATTCAAAACTACCTTCTTGCACTAATAGTGAGATGCCACTAAGAATATCTGATCTACTAAATAACCAGAAACATATAAAAGCTGTGAGTAGTGGAAGGAGGAAACTGGAAGGAGGGAAGAGTCTAGTTCTGCATGTTTTTTTGTGTGCACCCACTCGCCTGTTTGTATAATGAATACGCATGAGCAATAAATGCCTTTGTACACTGAGATGCATTGTGCATGGATAACTTACTCGTGTTATATCAACTATAACACTGTAACATGGATATAGTTGTGATTTAATTATACTGGGATTCAGTATCACAGTATGATAAAAACTGGTTCTTCTGTTACGGAGCTTCTATTTTACCCAAGAGCTCATTAATCCCTCAGATCCTCCTGACTGAGAAAATCTGGGACAGATATGTAAGCACCAATTTTAAGTGTATTTTCAGCAGAACAATGGCAAAGTTTGTTCAATGTGAAACTGGCTTTGAGTTGAAAAATTTGAATCCAAGTCCTCACTGGCATGTTGGGGAGAATGCTTATTTGGGATGTTTCAGAGCAGAGCCATGAAGTGGATTGCTCTTAACCTTCTTCATTCTGGGGATGGAAAAGCAAATTAGGAGTTTGATTATGGCACGTCAACATGTGCTTGCCCTCTTTATTACTCTGTTTACTTAAAGGCGATGTAAACCTAATAATCAAATCAA
This sequence comes from Piaya cayana, assembly GCA_013389865.1. Taxonomy (NCBI): domain Eukaryota; kingdom Metazoa; phylum Chordata; class Aves; order Cuculiformes; family Coccyzidae; genus Piaya; species Piaya cayana. The sequence goes on along the minus strand of WAAB01004500.1, from coordinate 78,398 downwards.
GCTCAGAACGGATTCTGATTTGGAAAATTGCTACTTGATCATCTGAATCACACCTTAGGTTAGGAAGACATTTATTTAGACTAATCATTTAACCTCCCCAAATAACTATTGTTAATATCAGAAACACTTCAAAAAACATGTAATATGCATTACTACCAGATGCTTACTGATTCCAGTGCAAATATTTTGAATTCCAAGGTAGATTATTATAAACTCCATCTGTACTGTAGCAGCCAGCAAAGGACTGGTTGTTTCTGTGACACATATGCATCCCTGTGCTTCAAGAAAGGGATGTTAAAGTGACTTAGTCATCCAGAGATACAGTAATTAGTTTCCATAGTGATCACTTGACTTCTGTTTTGGAAGTGGTCTCTGTTGGGAGACATAGTTCAGGAGGAAATAGATACCATGCCTAAAAGTCTATTGCCACTTCCTCAGGTAGCTCTGAGAATTGCTATTCATTCCTCCTTTTTTTCCCTTCTGCTCAGCATGGTCCGTATCCATGCCAAACAGAAAAAGGCAGCAGCTTATTCACGAAGTGTTCAGTTAATCATCAAGTTCATTTCTGCACTTGGCTTTTTCATTGACTTCTAAAGCCCTCGGGTAATTTTGTCAGTGATTCCTGTCCTATCTCTGCTTTTCCCTTCTCACTCTCCAAGTCACTAGATAGAATAGTAGAGAGAGATATAATAGGTCACCACCTTTCACAAACACTGTGCTGTTGCTGCCTCGAGTTCCCTGCTATTCGACAGTGAGGAACAACATGAAGTTAGGCAAAGATACTGCCTCAATGGGCTAATAAATCCTTTTAAATTACATCATCTGGAAATGCCAGTAGCATAGGAAACAGCTATTCTGTCCTTTGGCACGAGTAATATTTGTGTAGATAATGAAGATGTGAAAGATAGATTATCACCAATAGATTTCAGACACTTTAAAAAACTGATTTAAGTATGAGTTATGCCACATTTGCAAGTTTGATTGTTAAAATAAAAGACTTAAACTATACCAAAAAATAACATTTTCTGTATTTGATGAACAGAGTCAGCAGATTCTGTGTCTTCCTTCTTTGTGTTATTTGTTTTAAAATCAAAGTATTTTAAGAGCACAAACCAAGTGTGCTGGTTTTGTGGCTACAGCTGATTTTGAGATTAAGAACAAGAAGTCTGTGTGAGCACAAGGCCATCAGAGCATTTTAGATATTACAGCTTTGGCATTCCAGAAGATAGTTGAGCTCCTTAAGCTGAATTAGGCTCCCTTCTGTCTCAAGCAGGAAGATGTTACTAATTAAGATTATCACAGATATTGTAATCTGCTGAAGTAGGTGAAGTGGTGAAGATAGTTCTGACAACAAACATCCCAAAGTTTACAGTAAGGTATAAGGCAGATGTCCCAACACTTTGAACATTGTCCTAAGCCTCTTCTGATGAAAGGTGGAGAAGCTGACTCCTTTCTTTCCAAGAATACAGGGTAGATTTGGGATATTTTTTATTTAATTCTTTGTAATATTATCAAGAAAAAAATATTATAGGGAAAATATAATCCAATAAGATTAATACTGTCATGGGAAAGTAGGGAAATCTATTTTGAAAGATATGGTAACCTGTTACCTGGAGAAGCATGGTTTGATTAAGGACAGTTAGTATCAATATATGCAAGGTATAACCCACTTAAACCTGAAATACACTGAAGATGCAGCATTAGTGCCAAAAACAGATTAATCAGTATTCTACTTAGATTTTCAAAAGGTGTTCATGAAGCCTTCGGAGTTACAATTGGTGACTGAGGTGAACAGTCAAAGGGAAGGAAATATTGTCTGTCTTACAGAAAAGTGGGTTTGGATCATGGATAACTTCAGTTTGTGTTCTTCATCCCAACCATTTATAAACTGTATGAGTTAAAATATATATTGTGAGGAAGGTGTTTCACATTTGAAACTTTCTTGATGAGGAAGATCAGGATAAAAACCAAGTTAAAGCTTTTGTTAATTTTTGTCAGCTTTGGTCCACAAATTCTCTTGATTCCCCATTTTCTGATCTATTCAGGCTTTGTGGATAATGTACTTCATTTTTTATATGAATGAGGGAACTATTTAATAACTCCAAATGATATGTTGACTTTTGTTTAAAAAAAAAGGCATCCAGTTTTGATTTTTACCTTTAAGTTAATGGAGAACTCTGCAAAAGACTTCTCTCAACTTTTTTTTCCTATTCATTTCAGAAAACTTCTTGCAAACTTAAAAGACCATTATTTCCTTCTCCCCTCCATCTGTCTCTTAGTTATATATATGCAGTATACTCCAACAGGCCTTTCATAGCTGGCTTTGTTAGATTCTATTGTACATATACATAATATATAGGTAATTTAAATTTATGCAAGTATATTGACCTTTCCTCGAGTGAACAGCAATAGTAAAACTCAAATGAAGATCAGACTTCTGACTGTACCAGAAAAAGAAATTGCACAGTATTAACATAAATTAATTTGTTTATTCTCTTTTGACTGCTTCACAAGTCTTGGGCTAAATGCTTACTGTAAAGTCAGTTGAAAGGTTCTTGTTGACTTGATTGTGTTTGGATCAATGCCTGGAGAGCTGGATGTACTTTCAGTGAGATTGATGGTAAAAATACCTTTGATTTTAGTGATTTGTATCCAAGTTAATTAATTTTCCAGGAAGAGTTGATTAATCTTTTAAAAAAAAATATTTCCAGGATAATGTATCTTCTAAGAATAATCTTTTAATTATGCAATTCCTTATTATTACATGTGTATCTAAGATTTGTTAAGGCCAGTGGTGACTTGTATATATATCAAACAGGAATTAATTTTAAATTGAACTATCTGTGTCCAGGGATGGTTATAAGAAAAAAGCAGAAATAGGTTTCAGAAATCTGATATTTTAGAAGTGCTGAGTGTGCACATCAGTGGCTGAAGTCAATGGAAGCTGAATGTAGTCAGCACCTCTGAAAATCAGGCCATCATCATATCAGCTAAGTGAGCATCAAGGATCACTTGGGAGCCCCTGGAAAGACTGTGAAACATTATGTTTATCAGAATTATGAGATTTAATATTACAGTACCTTGAGGCACAAGAAAATTTCTTCAGGCTGATGTTATCTAACTCAGAATTCTGCTAATAGTTGTTATTTCCTTATTATGCTTTTTTTTTTTTTTGGTGTGATTTGTTTTCCTCTTGATAATATGTATAATGTATAGGAAGTTCAACTGTTGTGTACAGTGATTGTTCTGGTCTTTGGGGAACAAAAATCTCAGCAACCAGGCTGTTTGTAATCTTAAAAATGAAGAAAGATAACTAGGGAAGAAGGTTTTCCTGACTTGCTTATGGGTTTGAAAAATGAAAAGCAATGCAATCAAAAAAGAATCATTTAGGGGACTAGACAGGCAGGTGAGAAGGCAATTCAATATATACATGCTTTAAGTAATTAGAATGAGAGCAAAGATTTAATCTAGGGGATTTGTTTTATATGCAGCTATCATTCACATCACTGATCAGGTTAAAGATCTAAGTTTGTAGGAAGGAAATTAAATAAATGACTGAAATGGTCAAGTGTTTAGCTGAAAATATGCAGTTAAGTTATTCTTTTGTATTAGCAGAGATGTAGATTAAAAAAACCTTGAAAAGGGATTTTGTGACATAAGCTGTGTCTGTAATGCCTTATCTGGAATGCTCTGCATGGTCTGTTACCATGCTCTGAGCAGCAGTAGTCTATCCTTGACATAAACAGGCCAAATTCCTGAGAGAAGGTTAGGGAATCATAGAATCGGTTGGTTGGAAAAGGCCTTTGAGATCATTGAGTCCAAAATACCTGTCCACTACTAAACCATATCCCTGAGCACTTAGTCCACCTGTCTTTTGAACCCCTCCATTGGTGGTGATTCAACCATCTCCCTACGCTGCCCGTTCTAGTACCTGAAAGATTAATAGAATAATTTGATTGGAAAAAACCTGTGATATCATTGAGTACATTAGGAAATGTGCTAATTCTTGCACAGACCAGACTGATACTGTACTGTGTGAAGAATATGAATGGAATTTGTATAGCTGATATAATTAAACAGTTTGGTTGTGACTGCCACCATGGAGCACTGCAAGGAGCAATCCTGATGCTGGTATGGCAGGTCCAATCTCCCAGCTGGAATTTCCTGGTTCCGCAGCCTAGAAATGTACTTGAGGGAAACAATTCTTTTCATCTTTGTCCTCTGCCTTGGGGTGAAGAGGAGTTTTCATTTCTTCCCTTACCCGGCTAAAACCTCCTTTATATGTCCTGCTCCCTTTGTGCTTCGGGGCGGATTAAAGCTTCCTTCACAAAAAGCATGCTGTATAATGGGGTCATCACCTGCTAGCCCCTTGGTGAGAGAAAATTGCACAACTAGGAGGTCTTAAATTCTCAGCTAAAATACCATTTGTCAGTCTCAAAATGCTGCAGCCCACAACACTGATTAATCTCCTGAGGTTCTTTCTTCCAGCAAAGATACAGAGCCTGGCTGAGGTTGAGTAGGTATTTAAAACACTTCTGGTGGTACCAGTACATTACAATAATTTGATAGAAACATGGAGAGGTTTCATGTGGCTGTGGTGGGGTATGAACTGATCTTGCAGATCAGGTAGTGGATTCTTAAGATCCCTTCAGATCTCACATATCTCAAGATTTGTCAGGGAGAGCAGGGATAGAACAAGCAGGGATGACTTTAAACTGAAAGAGGGGAGATTGAGATTAGATATTAGGAAGAAATGTTTTCCTGTGAGGGGGTGAGGCACCGGCACTGGTTGCCCAGAGAAGTTGTGAAGGTCCCTGGAGGTGTTCAAGGCAAGGATGGATGAGGCTTTGAGCAACTTGATGCAGTGGAAAGTGTCTCTGCCCATCTCAGGGCGCTGGAACTGGGTGATCTCTAAGGTCCCAACTGACCCAAACATTTCTATGAATTTATGATTTTAAGATCACACTATAACTTGAACCCATCTCTTGGCTGAACTACTAAAGAGCCAAAACATTTTCACTGAACTTGTTGGCCAGTCTTCCTTTTAGTTTACCCTTGCACAAAGGAGGCTGTTGGTGCAGCACAAGAAGAGAACATAAACATGGAAATTAATTTTCTCGGGACTTTTTTAAACTTAAATAAATACTAAAGATGTTAAGAATAGAAGGGAATTGGGCCAAAATGTGTTAAACTAATAACAAAACCAGCATTTTTGTGCAATGAAGTGGACCAATTTGGGAGTTGCAAGCAAAAAGCAAGCATATTTAATTAACATAAACTTGAAGAGGCTCATGACCCCTTCATAAATTAGCTCGTATTTTTCACAGCTACTTTTAAAGCTATGAAATACAGTAGTGATTATATCTTGTCTTATTTTGAAGGATTCTTTCTCTGCCCTTTCCCCGTTACCTAAATTGGGGGGTTTTTTGCATGTCCTCAAACACAAATTCATGTGCTATGCATATTCTGCTCTCCTACTGAATCCCACAGAAAGCACGTAGCAGCCTCCTGAGGTCTCAGTGATTACATATCCTTTTTTTGCCCCCAATGTGAGGCATTCACTATAGCTAAAGGAACAGAGGAATCACTTCAGATGGTGAATAGATGGCGTACTCACATGGAAGATCTTGATGAGTACCATTGATTACTTGTGTTTAATCAAAGAACAAAAGCAGCAAAATCAAAGCAGATAAGCTTGTAGGCAAAATCAGGAGACATCCCTTTGTAACTAGGTTTTTACATATATATATACACAAACACACACCAAATTTCTGGTTTCAGAAAAGAGGACAGAATAATTTCTTTATAATGTACAGATAAATAAATAGGCCATCTTGCCTCTGTATCATTACCTTTTCTATTTACCATTAGAATCTCTCATTGATATTTTAGACCCCCACTCTAATCAGGTCCTTTTAATCCCAAACTCGCTGCACTGGTTACTAGCCAACATTATAGAATCATTATGGTTTGAAAAGACCTCTAAGATCACCCAGTCCAACTGACAGCCCAGCACCACTGTGCCTACTAAACGGTGTCCTGAAGTGTCATGTCTACATGCTTTTATAACACCTCCAGGGATGGTGACTGCACCTCTGCCCTGAGCAGCCTCTTCCAGTGCTTCACCACTCATTAAGTAAAGACATTGTTCCTAATATCCAGTCTAAACTTCTGGCACAACTTCAGGCCATTTTCTCTTGTCCTATCTCTTATTACTTGAGAGAAGAGACTGATAACCACCTCTTTAAATACAAAGTTTACAGATATTTCAATAACTTGGCAATGACCCTTCCAGAACATTGCCATGCATAAAAAGACCTGATGAAAAATTCAATAGCTGAAATTTTACCAACCGTATTAAGATTTAAAGAATACTTGAGTATTTGAAATAACACAATGGTTGAGATGTTCACTGAAACCCAGCTGATCACCCTAAGTAAGAAGCACAAAATTGTAGTTAATTATTGCAATTATTTGGGAAGTGAAAACTCTAGATGACTGAGAGTCATTTCCAAGAGCAAAGACACTTTTGTCTACCTCCCCTACATGTATTTTGTTGCTTACTGTATCTATCGTGTATTTTATTATCATCACAGAATCATGGAATGATTTGAGTTTGAAGGGAACTTAAAGATCATCCAGTTCCCACCCCGTCTTGCCACAGACAGGGACACCTTCCACTGGATCAGGTTGTTCAAAGCTTCATCCAACCTGGCCTTTAACATCTCCAGGACCTGGGCTTCCATGACTTCTCTGGGCAACCTGTGCCAGTGCCTCACAGGAAAACATTTCTTCCTAATATCTCATCTAAATCTCCCCTTTTCAGCTTAAAACCATTCCCCCCATCCTGTCCTTCCACTCCCTGATCAAGAGACCCTCTCCAGCTTTCCTGTAACATCTATCAGTACTGGAAGGCTGCTATAAGGTCTCCTCAGAGTGTTCTCTTTTTCAGGCTGAACAAGTATATTAAACATACACTGATTTTTATATCTAGTAATACAGTAGTGTCAGTCCTGATAACAGTTCCTAGCTCATTAGTGCCTTGTTCTAGTCTAATTTTAGAAAAGCTCAAGAAGATTTGGACTCCCTCTTTCTCCCTTCTAGGCATGCCTGGGAGTGACTGGGCTCAAACCCAAGTAGAACTCAAGTGTACTGATTGTGTTAGAAGCTGTGACAGTGCAGGATGTGGGCAGGTTGTAGACACTTTGGGCTATGAATATGTGGTTTGGGAAAAAAGTAAAGGATAGACATAAGGCCTGGCATCACAGCTTGAATAAGCAAGAGTGACTCTGGGATTGCTGTGACCCAGTGGCAGAGGTTCAGGACAGGTAAGATTTTGTTTCTTAGGAAAATAAACCAGAACCCAATATATGTCCCATTAATTCCCGGCCTTCTGAATTTATGAGCTTTAAATGAGGATAAGGATATAGTGTGCACTGTGGTGCAAAGGACTAGGCTGGCAGTTTTTCAGTGAACATTCAGGATGAACAGTATCATTTTTCATACCATAGATTTGCCTGTTGGTGCAGAACAAAGCTAAGGGAAACACATTGCTGGTGACCTGCACAGATTCTGATCCTAACTCCAAACAGTTCTTATCCTCTCACTTCCACTATTATTTTGCCTGAGAAAAACACAGAAATATCAGTAGGTATGACCAGGATCTACATCAGACTAGAAAGCTCCTGCTGGAAGGTGAAGGGGACAGAGACAATTTCACAGAGCCTGCTGCTTTGCTTCAGGCATTTGTTTAAGTAAACATTGCTATTATAGTTAATCACTTTGTGCTAATAAGGAAAGCTCATCTTAATACTATTCTGGTTTTGTGAGATACTACCTTAATAGTAACTCATAATTAGTTAATTAGAGCATTGATTGAATTCAGGTTTTGCTCTGTGATTCTTCAGTTGTCATCCCCAAACTGGAAACTTGTTTTAATGCTTAAAGATAGTTGGCTATTTTCTTCTAGATAGTTTTATCATCTTGAGCCTTTCTTACTTTTCACTTACACCACGGTTTTCAATGAGGAGTAACTATAGTAAAATCACTGAATTTAAGCTGGTGTACTGGAGGATAGGACTGTACACAATAAGCCTGGTTCTTACTTTCGTCTGATATAGTTACTGAATTCCTACAGTCTCTGGCATTAACTCGTTGCTCTGGGGTCATGCAAGAAAAAGAGCCAGAACCAGGAATTTATCTGCATTTCACAAACCCCGGTTTACCAGTTATATCTTTGTCTGCTTTTCATTAACTTGCCTGTGTTGTGCTATCTAATCACCATTTCTCTTACCTGAGTATGACATGCTTGACATCCATCCATCTGCAATCAGTGCATCACTGAACAGCCATGTGATTCTTCCCTTTGGATGCTGCCTCTGTTAAGTCAATAATTTTTTTGGTTTGGGTTTTTTGTGGGTTTTTTTTTTATCTTAGATCATGCTGGTCTCAAGAATTTCTGCCACAATGACACACAGGATAGGGATTTAATGAACTGATATTGTCAATGTTCTAGTGGTTTATGCTTAATCATAGAATCATAGAATCACCAGGTTGGAAGAGACCCACCAGATCATCAAGTCCAACCATTCCTATCAAACACTAAACCATGCCCCTCAGCACCTTGTCCACCTGTGCCATAAACACCTCCAAGGAAGGTGAATCAACCCCCTCCCTGGGTAGCCTGTTCCAATGCCCAATGACCCTTTCTGTGAAAAATGTTTTCCTTATGTCCAGCCTGAACCTCCCCTGGTGGAGCTTGAGACCATTCCCTCTGGTCCTGTCCCCTGTCACTTGAGAGAAGAGGCCAGCTCCCTCCTCTCCACAACCTCCCTTCAGGTAGTTACAGAGAACAATAAGGTCTCCCCT
>WAAB01004500.1:45278-68939 GCA_013389865.1 Piaya cayana | reverse complement strand
TCCACAGCCTTTCCCTCATCCAGTAGACGAGTCACTGTCATAGAAGGCAATCAGGTTAGTTTGGCAGGACCTGCCTTTTGTGAACCTGTGTTGACTGGGCCTGATCACCTGGTTCTCTTGCATATGCTTCATGATAGCACTCAGGATCACCTGTTCCATGACTTTCCCTGGCAAATGTAACAAACCCAGTAACAACAGATGAGTTTTCCTGTTTTGTGTTTGGAGAGGCTTAAACATCTCTCTTTACATGGAAGCTCATTTAATCTGAAGCATTCCGATGCTCCAGAGAGTGGATTATGAGGGTGACTCATGCATTTCTTGGCATTTGACAATTACCTAGATTACATTGAATAAGGGATACTGAGGAGCAGGAGTCCTTCACTTTTGCCCATTCTGTGACAAATTATCCTGCAGCCTTCAGCACATCTGCATGAAACTACTAACACAGCTTTAACTTCTTGTACTAGAATGTGTAGGTGAAAGTATACATTCAGTCCAGGATCAAATGGAATTCCAGATATCCCCTCAGGGAGAGGTACATCATCCTTGCTGCTGCAGCACTGTGCATTCTCTATGCTCTAGGAAAAGCCACTCATACAAGACTGGAAAATCTTCCCTCTGTGTATTCTGCTGTTGAATCATGTACTCCTTATCATCCAGGGGCTCTGGATTGAAGGAGGGGTTGAAGAATTACATGAGGGGGAACGGTTTTAAGCTGATGAGGGGAGATTTAGATGGAAAGTTAGGAAGAAATATTTTTCTGTGAGGATGGGGAGGCCCTGGTGCAGGCTGGCTAGAGAAGTCATGGATGCCCCATCCCTGGAGGTGTTCAAGGCCAGGTGGGATTGGGCATTGAGCAGCCTGATGCAGTGGAAGGTGTCCCTGCCCATGGCAGGAGGGTTGGAACTGGATGATGTTTAAGGTTCCTTCCAACCTAAACCACTTGATGATTCAGTGATCCTCCAGATCTAGTTCTGTTCCAATTTAGGACTGCAATCTCTTGTTATTTTCTGTTCAGCCCTCACCTTTGATGGACTCTTGCCTTGCTGCCTACACGCTGATCTACAGATTATGCTCTTCCTCTTTGCTGTGAAACCCCATTATGTCTTGAAGCCTTATTGTTCCCCATACATGGGGTTTTTTTTTCCTGACCTAGTGAATTCCATGGAAAAATAGAGAGTTCCTTGGAACAAAAGTTCCCAGCCTTTCCCTTGCATAGCAGATGGAGCTTTTAAGACTCACTGTGCATTATATAGCAGTTGCCTTCCCATTTAGGAACAAGCATAGAGAGCATTATCATATGTAAAACTACTTTACAGTAACTTCTTCCAATTAAAATAAAAAGTGAAAAGATTATGCTATAGAGCCTTAATAACCACTCAGCGTACTTGATAATGTCACTGCTGTCGGTATATTCACCGCTATGTTTAATAGCTGAACAGATGCAACTCAGTAGAGTTCCACATGGTGCGCAACAGCAGGGAGCTCCATTTGACAAGTTTGGTTTGTTTTATTTCCTTTCCAAAGGGCCTGCTCCGATATACCAAGTTCCTGTAGTATTTTGATTCACTATTCAGCAAACAGGAAAAGGCAAGGGGATTCTGTACTGCTTGTTTTCATAACAAGAGGAGGTTTGACTTATTAGTGGGAGTACTATGAAATTCCTAATAAAGCTAATTTAAGGCATGTTTTAATGTAAAATTGCCAACCCTTAATCTGAAAAGAGCTGGTTTGTAGCAGGTAGCATGTATCTTCATGTACAGTTCACTTGCAGGATGACAACATTGCTGAATTTTGGTGGTTGCTTCAGGGTTTGGGGATTTATTTATCTTTAATTGCAAGATTTTGTGTACACATCTGCAAGTCACTTTGCACAGCAAGCAATAACTCTTGGCTGTAATAGTGCCATGGGATGCTGCAGTTGTTGCATGCTTCTAGATTTGCTCTCCACGGAGCAATTCATAGGAGTATTTTGTTAGACTTTCCAATCTTCTAATTGCTTGTCTGGAAAAACACCTGAGCTTATACTCTGAGGCTAAAATAAGATGGCTGGGAACTTAATATATTCTAAAAAATCACAGGATAATACAGGGTTGGTAATGAAAACTTGGCTTTATGATTTGGGTATTTGTTTCCAGGAAACATCTAATAAAGATGGGAACAAGACCAAATGCGCTGCAAGAATTATGTTACTCACCTCATATTACCTGGTCCATAAATAAACTCCCTTGGTTATATTTCCAATTCCTTATTAATGTGGTTGTATAGTTAAAGCTAGGGAATGCCAAGGGCTGAATTCATGAGCAGTGTCTTCTCCAGAGCTAAAGACTTGCCACAGTATTGTGCTCAGCTAGAAGATATTTAAGATTTCTGGGTTTCTATTCCTAATTTACATTTTTAATATTTTGCTGTCTATATAAAATGACACTCTTAAAACATTGTTTTTCGTTTCTCCTTTCTTTTAATCACATATTCAAGCTCAAAACCACCACTAGCATGTCTTCTTGTCACAGCTGTAGTGTGGTAGATGATGACACCAAGCTGTGCCAGTATGGGAGGAGGGGAGACCAGGGTTGTGAACACTGTGGAGAACTGATTAAAATTCAAAATGAGTTTGATAAAGTGGAGAAATAGTCTGAAATCAGGAAGATGAATTTCCACAAAGGAAAGCGTCAAGTTCTGTACCTAAAATGGAAAAAATCAGATACACAGCTATAAAATGGGGAATAATTGTGGCCAAGAAGCAGTTCTGTGAGAAAAGATTGGGAAGTTACAGCTGATTGCAATTTGCTGAAGAGACAGAGAGGCATCAGGATGAATCAACAACATGTGGGGTGGTAGAGGAAGCAAAGAAGTTAATTGCTCGCTCAGCAGTGCTAGGACCTTGGCTGAAGAATTATGGCTGGTTTTGAGTGTTTAGCTCTGAAAAGCAGGTAAGAAAATAAGGGAGCTGGTAAAAGGAGAAAGAAATGCTGCAGTTTAATTGAAGAATGGGTTCAGTTTTGCTTATAAAAGGGAAGACAGAGATTGACTGGATATGAAACCTGTCTTTTAGTCTATACAGGATGTTATAAACAAGGCTGTGGCTAATTTTTTTTTTGTCCCTCTGTCAATAAGAGTTGCTCTAATGTGCAACAATGGTGTCAGGCATTCAGAAAAGGATCACAGCTATGTTTGCTGGTTAGCAGTGGAGCAGATTATATAATCAGGCTCTGGTTTATGTTTCTAATATTGGACTATCCTATCTGTAACAGGAATGCCATGGTTACTTGTGCTGTGTGGTTTTGCTGAAGTTATCCTAGGTGTACTTGCTGTTGGAGGTGAGCAATAGCTGTAGCAAGGTCTTCTTAAGCTGCCTGCTCCCTTTTGTGCTGTTGTTTTAAACTGGCAGCTTTATGAACAGGGATGATTTAAGATGAATGCATAGATGTAAGCACAGTGAAGTTCTGTTTTCATTCTTAAAGGTACAGAAAAAGAAGTGAGTGAGCTGCTGTTAAGAATTTTCTTTCACTAGCCATTGGTCTCAGAGTCATGAGCAAACTTTAAGGTGTGCAGCAGCATGAGGCAGAACCTGCTTGTCCTTTGATGTCTCAGCATCTTCTCTTGTTTATCATTAGCCAGCTGATTTGCTGCTCTATACAGGAAAGAAATTTGACTCTGCATCTCAGAATTGTTCCCTTGCTGAGCAAAGGCCCACTGGTGCCTTCTTCACCACCTGTTGGCATGTTCCTCCATTTCAGCTTGTGGGAAAAGGTGGTAGTAGTGTAACTAACTTTGTCTCCTCACACATTTCTCAAATGTCAGTGAGCGTTTGCTTTGGTTGCTGTGTGGGCGCCATGAGGCAATTTGAATCATCTTGATGTAAATCCAAAATAACCTGAGCGAGCTAAACAGTTTACTAAGCAAAACTCATTTGATGATACTCAAGAATAATTAGCAATTGGGGTGAAATTAATTGTTGGGTTTCTGAGTTATTTGGCCAGTTTTTTGGCTGCAGATATAGCTGCACAGTTGTGTCACAAGTTTCTTTTAATTTTTCTTGTCACAATAGTGCATTCAGATTACGTAAAAGGAAGTAATTGTTCACAAATTGAGGAAGTTAGGCTTTTCTGTTTCATTTCTAAAAAAGATTGTCTGTTTTCTAAACATTAGTGATGAAGCATTCTAATTATTTTAACAGAAAGTTAATTTAAAAATCTCCTTTAGCTACTAACAGCTTTCAGAACTTAAGGCTCAAATCATAAAAAAGAGGTTTTAGCTTTTATCTCATTGGCATTGTTTTTTGGGACCAAAGCTTGAAACTCCATACATTCCTTAGTCACTAGGTTGTATTCTGGGTTTCCACTGGGACAAAGGCAAGTGATTACCCTGGGCAACAGCTCTGCTGCATCTGCAGAACTTGGTCTGGACTCAACGAGATTCAGTTTTGGGGTCATCACTTTGCACCAGCAGCCAATGCTGGTCCATTTCAACGTGATTCAGTAACATAGTTTGGTTTTTTTTCTGTGGTCAGCCATGAAAGCTGAAAGAGGTGAGACTTAGATGAGGTCCTGGGCAGAAAAGTTTTCCTGTGAGGGTAGTGAGGCACTGGCACAGGTTGCCCAGAGAAGTCATGGATACCCCATATCTGGAGGTGTTTAAGGCCAGGCTGGATGGGACCTTTAGCAGCCTGATCCAGTGGGAGGTGTCCCTGCCCATGGCAGAGGATTGGAACTGGGTGGGCTTTAAGGTCCCTTCCAAACCAAACCATTCTATGACTTGATGTGCAGTAGGAAAGGATCGCATGTTTGCCTCTATGCCAAAGAAGGTAAACCTCCCCTACTCATGCCACTTTACCCTTTAATCCTGTTTTCTAACCCTCTCCTCTCCGAGTTGTGTCATGCAGCTTCACCAGCTATTTTGCACCACTTCAGTTGCAGAAGTAGGTCATGGATTTGCTTCATTGCCCCAAAATATAGAAGTCATCTAGGCTGATAATATATGTCCTTTCATTGAGGTGGAAGGAAAACGATGAATAAAATCATAGCTGTGACTGTGTGAGGATTGTCACTTTATCCATCTTGTAACGGAGATGTTGTTCAGCATTTCTAATTATGATATTAATCTTCACTATCCCCTGACACAGGTGGAATATCTGGAATACCGGTGCATGACAGATTTATTACTTTTGACCCTCAGAGACACCATCACAAACGCTGTTAGTTTGCTGGTAAACCTAATTGGTTCCCTATCGTCCTCCTTTTTCTGCCTGAAAATATTTGAGATTCACACTTTGTTTTTCCTATAATGTACAGTAACATTAAAAATAGAGATAGGAATATGGTCTTCCGTGAATCATGTTCTCCCACACATGTGCTACTCATAAAGGGATTATCAGAGACATTTTTTGCATTGTTAGTACTGAAATTATAGCCTGGATTGGTTCTAAATCTGAATCTTTCACCTGCAAGCTTATGCTTTTTGCAGTCTTACTGATTTGGCTGGAAGGTGTCACTGTCCATGGCACGGAGCTTGGACTTGGATGGGCTTTAAGGTCCCTTTCAACCCAAACCATTCTGATCGCATTGTATTTTTAGTTGGTTTTGAAGTTCTATCGTGCAGGAGAGTTACTACTCGCAAGCAAATTACTTTCCTGTGGTGAGTTGGAGGGTGTAGAGAAGGCATATTCTGGGATGCGGAGAAGGTGGTAGAGTCTTCCTTCCATCTCAATCTGCTGTGCTTTGCTGTAGGCCTGTTTTTTCTGCTACTGCTTGATTGGCTCTTTGCTCTCTATAACTACCTGAAATAGGTTATAGAAAGGAGGGTAATGGCCTCTTCTCCCAAGTGACAGGGGACAGGACAAGAGGGAATGGCCTCAAGCTCCACCAGGGGATGTTCAGGCTGGACATTAGGAAAACATTTTTCATGCAAAGGGTCACTGGGCATTGGAACAGGCTGCACAGGGAGGTGATTGATTCACCTTCCCTGGAGTTGTTTGAGGCACAGGTGGACAAGGTGCTAAGGGGCATGGTTTAGTGTTTGATAGGAACGGTTGGACTCGATGATCTCTTCCAACCTGGTGATTCTATGCTTAAGGTGGGACACTGATATTTGGATTTCCCTCCAATTTAGGCACATGCATCTGTCCTAAAAAACACCTATAGATTTTCAAACTACTGTTGTTCTGACCCAGTACAGGTTTAAACCAGCAAACTGGACCCTTTTTGGGTAAAAATGAAGGTCTACCCATTTAGTTATTGCCCATGAGTTCACTGCCAGGAACTTGGTGCAGTAGGAGAAAGATCAGCAGCCTGATCTTGGCAGCAGTGCTGTGTAAGTCAGAAAATTATGTGTTTCCAGTATGATTTCTTGATCAAAACTGGAATATGGGAAATTAAGACTGGAAAATAGAGTACCAAGAAAGGCAAAAGGACTTATTCCTCAGCACCACTAACCAACTATTGCTGACTTCAGTGGCACCAGGAGAAACCTGGATTCCAATCCTTTTTCCACCTAGTTCAGACTAGGACCTGATCCAGACTCCCACACTGTAGCTAGAGGGCTTTAATGTCAACTTTTGACCCGCTGTGGTGACTGAATCGTAGTTTCATTATGTGTTTCTAAGAACGTATTTTGTTTTTATTTTTGTTGCTTTACATCAGAAAGGAGACAATTTTCAAAACTTTATTTTTTTCTTTTTTAATATATGGAAAGCAATTGTTTCCTAACCAATATTAGTGAAAATACATTTCCTATGTATTGATTCCCAAATGGTCCTATTCATTTTCTGGCCATTAAAGTCCAGGTTGCTGTCGTTGCTGAATTCAGGACTCGTATAGCAATGAATTCCTTTGGAAGTTGAGTTAAGCATTTTCAAACAAAATTCAGGATGGAGATTTACTTTATAGTTTATTAAAATAATTTATAGCTGATGTTTCCAGAACTGTTTACAAGTGCAGGAGGCAAGGAATTTGAGGAGCAGTGCAACAGTTGCGCAACATTAGGGACATTTTAAAAGAAAACTGTCACTGTGCGCCAGCTCTTACCATGAAACATGGTATAATCATGCTTCCTAGAATCCACTGTACATTTCCAAAGGTGAAAACCTTTTCTAAATCCCTTAATATCACTGAATTTATTACTTGTCCATAGCAGAATTGGATATGCCTGGAGATGTGGACAAGGGACATGATGATAAAGCACTGTAGTGATGGAAAAGACAGAGCAATTAGGTGACACATTTTCTTGTGTGTGGTAGTGAATATTTCCCTAGCTATACAAGAGGTTTATGCATTTTTTTATTACTGTTTATAGCCACCTGAGCTATTTTAAAGCTACGTTCTGTATCTTATTTGCTCAACTTATTAACACCACAGGGAAAACATAAGCAACCTAATGATTCTCTGTATCAATCACTTGCCATAAAACTTCTAAAAGACTTAGTAATTCTAACCAAAAATTAATGCATTAGAAGCATTAGTACGTATGTGAAAGATGTTTTTTAAAAGGTTTTATAATAGTTTAAGAATAAATAACCTTTTAAAAGCCAGCTGCAACTCCCTATTTTATTTCCTTCTCATAATGAGTTCCTGCTGTAAGTATTTTAAAGGTCTAAAACTGGATAGAGAGCCAAGTTTTTGGGGTTTGTTTCTATTGACTGTCATGCAATTAAGAGGATATTTTCTATGGCAGAATAGTAAATAGAGAAAACTCTCATTGCTGTTCATGTGCACCATTTTGGTCACTCTTTCCTGAGCTCATATCTTCTGGGTAATAGAAAATAAATACATATGGGTTACAAGTAGAGTCTTTTAACAACTGGTGTTAAGTCTGATAGATTCAAAATGTTCTTTTGATGAAGACTGTATCCATGAATTTTCTTTTTTTTTTTTTTTAATTAATCTAATTCCAAGATATTTCTAGGGCAATGTTCACTCAGTGCATACAGAAACCTGATATTCAAAGTTTGCCTCCTTGTGCCTTTCAAGCTTTTAAGATATGTAATCATTTCTCTTTCTGAAATGTAAAGTTTCATAACAGTTCTTTCATGATATGACATTATATTTGTTGCATCATAACAAGAAAAGTGACTCTAGCATTGCATGTAGGTAATCCAGAGGATCACCTGGCCAACATGCAGCTCCTTAATTTTAGTTACTAATCTTAGCACTAGCTTCTTTAGTTAATTCTATTTTTAATTCTTCTATTTTAATTTCTTCAGTGTTGCATTCACTTCTTTTTTGAATTTTAATTTTTAAAACCATTTACATATCATCTCTTTGATTACAAAATTAGGCTTTTTAAATAATGACAGAAATATGACTGTAAGAAATATTAACAAATAATAGGCAGCATAAGTTGTTCAGTGCCTTTTTTCCTTTATTTTTCCTTCATAGACGCAAGATAATGCATTTGTTTTACTTTTGTTCTTCCACAGCAGAACGGTAGAAGTTAATTCCAATTTCAACTATGTCTGCTAAAATAAATTTAGAAAACATAGTTTGTGCTAAAAGCAGGTATCTGAGTTTTGTTGTGCTGGCATAAAATTAACAGAAAAGGTAGGTTATCTTTACATCCTTCTGATATTAGAGCCTCCAGTCTTTCTGCAAGGTTATGAACACTAGTCACTTTAGTAGTAGCAGTAGTATTTTAAGGAATGCAGTGTAAGTTGAATCTCTTCATAATAGAAATAAAACTGTTTCTATAGGACTCTAGGAAGGGGAATGAGTAGTGAAATTGCCTAGTCACCATCTTGATAACAAATGTAGCAGAAAAGTGTCTCACTGGTTTAGATTGTATATTAGGAAAAATATCTTTAGTGGAAAAATGGTGAAGCATGGGAACAGGCTGCTCAGAGAAATAGTGGAAGGATTCAAGAAGTGTGTAGATGTGGAACTTGGGGACATGGTTTAGTAGGCATAGTTATGTTGGACTGATGGTTGGACTGGATGATCTTAGAGGTCTTTTCCAACCTTAACGATTTCATGATTTTATAAATGCAATTCTAAAGTAAGACTTTTAATCTGTGTTACTGGGAGGATCATTCATTTTAAAAAATAAATAAAAAATCCAAAGTGCAAGAGTACAGATCTTCAAGTTGAATTGCAATGCTTATTTGTGTATACAAATCCAGAACTTTAGTTGAGGTCACCTTTTAAAGAAAGCCTATCTAGGTCCAGGTATGAATGTTTCAGTTGTGCAGTGAGAACAAAATGGATGTACTGCTTTTACTATCTGCCCTGTGATTCCCAGTGCAAAGCATAAATGAGTTATTATGCACCTGTTGCTACTGCACAAAAAAAATATATATATGCTGAGGAAAAGGTGTCGGACTTGATTACTTGAAAATTCGTTATAACTGCATCAGGTATAAAAATTATTATATTGGATGACAATTTCTATTATTTTTGCAAGGTCCATTCAGTTTAATTATAACTTACCACTGAAGTATACCATTCTCTTCATGTTAATCTCCAAATTATTCTTGCTTTTGCTATGTGTGAGTCATAGAAGTACACCTAATTAATACCTCTGCACACTGCTACAATTAAACATTAATCAGATTTGATTTTCAGAGTAATGTGCTACCAGTCTTCTAAGTTACGACCTGATAAAAATTTCATTACCCTAGTTATAAAGTTCTCAATGGGGAAGGAATTTCCATTTAGTGCATTTAGTACCTAGTGGTGTCTTCTATATAAATTTTGCACTCCTCCTACATCTTTGTAGATAAATTGGTTAGAAAATCAGAAGTAGTGACATAAAGTAAACTGACCTTCTAGAATTTTCAAAAACTACTCAGTCGTGAGCCTGTCAGAAGGATACAACCAGCACAACGGATGATGCTTTTTATTGACATGGTATGATGATGTTTAGTCAGTGTATTTCCTTTTTCCCTTTCAGGTCAGAAGAGAAAGTCAGTAGATCTGAGCACTAAACAATTAATGAACTTCCAAACCCCACTTGGGGCTTATAGGAAATCTGGGGAGAGGCTCTTTATCAGAGACTGCAGGGATAGGACAGGGAGATGATTTTAAGCTGAAAGAGGAGAGATTAAAGAGAGATATTAGGAAGAAATGTTTTCCTGTGATGGTGGTGAGGCACTGGCACAGGTTACCCGGAGAAGCTGTGGATGCCCTATACCTGAAGGTTTTCAGGGCCAGGTTGGATGGTGCTTTGAGCAACCTGATCCAATGGAAGGTGTCCCTGGCCATAGCAGGGGTGTTGGAACTGTATGATCATTTAAGATCTCTTCCAATCTGAACCCAATGGTTAACAATGAGTTTCCTGCAATTGGTATAAGCAGTGGAGCTTGGTCAGTTTCGTTTTTTTTGTTTTTCTTCTCCCTGACTGTTGTTTGGAAGAAAAATCCCAATGTTAGATCCATTTATATTAAAATGAATAAATGAGGGGCCTGATGAGGTTGCTATGGAGTTGCTCACTTGGGCTGTGCATGTCACTGCTCCTTACCCCACCACCAATTCCTAGACTCAATAAATAGCTGTTGATAAGTCAAGGGATCATAGAATCCTTAGGTCAAAAAGACCTTTGAGATCAAGTTCAACTGTACCTGTCCACTACTAAATTGTATCCCTAAGCACGTTGTCTTTTAAATACCCCCAGGGATGGGGACTCAGCCACCTCCTTGGGCAGTCTGTTCCAATGCATGATAACCCTTTCAGTAAAGAATTTTTTTCCTAATGTCTGCTCTGAACCTCCTCTGACACAACTTGAGTCTATTCCCTCTCATCCTACCATCTATCACTTGGGAGAAGACACCAACAACCACCTTGCTACAACCTCCTTTCAGGTAGTTGTAAACAGCGATAAGGTCTCCCCTCAGCCTTCTCTTTTTGGACCAAACAACCCCAGTTCCCTCAGCTGCTCCTTGTAAGACTTGTTCTTCAGCCCCTTCACCAGCTTCGTTGCCCCTGTTTGGACGTGCTCGAGGGCCTCAATGTCTTTCCTGTAGTGAGGGGCCCAGAACTGAACACAGCATTCAAGATGTGGCCTCACCAGTGCTGAGTACAGAGACAGAATCACTTCCCTGGGTCCTCTGTTTTTATACAAGCCAAAAGGCTGTTGGCCTTCTTCTCCACCTGAGCACACTGCTGGCTCATGTTCAGTCATTGGTTACCCAACACCCTCAGGTCCTTCTCTACCAGGCAGCTTTCTGGCCACTCTCCCTCAAGGCTGTAGTGCTGCATCAGGTAGTTGTGCCCCAAGTGCAGGTCCCAGCGTTTGGCAGTGTTAAACCTCATGCCATTGGACTCTGCCCAGCGGTCCAGCACCTGGCCTCATAGAGTTTCATTCCATTGGTCTCAGCCCATCAATCCAGCCTGTTCAGATCACTTTTGCAGAGCCTCCCTACCCTCAAGCAGATCGACACTTCCACCCAGCTTAGTGTGACCTGTGAATTTACTGAGGTTACATTACATCCCTCTTCCAGGTCTTTTATATAGATATTGAACACATCTGCACCCAGAACCAAGTCCTGGCAGACACCACTGGTGACTGACCTTCAACTGGATTTAGGTCCATTTATCATGACTCTTTTGGCCCAGTCATCCAACCGTTTTTTTTATCCAGCAGCGTGTGTGCATGTCCAGGCCAGTAGAAGCCAGTTTCTCAAGCAGAATACTGTGAGAAATGTTGTCAAAGGCTTTACTGAAGTCCAAGAAGACTACATCTACAGCCTTTCCCTCATCCATTAAGTGGGTCACCTTGTCGTAGAAGGTGACTGGGTTAGTTTGAGAGGACCTACCCTTCATAAACCCATGCTGACTGGGCCTGATCACCCAGTTGTATTGCATGTGCTGTGTGATGGCACTTGCACTTTCAAGGTCTTCAGTGCTATCACTGATGTCATATAAGAGGCATGTAGTTTCCTGGATCCTCCATCTGGCCTTCTTTGCAAATGGGTGTAATATCAGCCAGCTTCCAGTCAGCCAGGACTACTGGTAGATTATGGAAAGGAGGTTGCAAGCACTTCTGTCTGCTCCCTTAATACCCTTGGATAGATCCCATCTGGCCCCATAGACTCACGGATGTCTAATTGACCAAGCAGATCTCTAACCATTTCCTCTTGGATCGAGAGCTTTGTTTTGCTCTCCCTCCCTGTCTTCTGACTCATGACAACAAGCGGGCAGGTAGGGCATTAGCTTTATTGCATTTCTGAAACTTATTTCTGACTCTACTAACTTGCTTTCAATCATGAAAAATCCATTTCAAATTCTCAGAAGTTCAGAGCAATGAAGTGGAATGAGCTCTGTGGCATAGGTTAGCTCTCTCAGATCATCTGTAGCTAAGAGGTATTTCTTACACTTGATTTCTTGGAGAGCTAATCCCCTCTTTCTTCATTCAATAAAATAACAACAGATAACTTGATCCAGGCAAGGACACAACACAGGTGGTAGATAACCTGTTAAAACAGGTTGGTGGAACTGGAGAGATTGCTACTTTTATTCTGATTCTTAAAAAGGTTTAATTAACACTCTTTTTCTTACTTAAGCTTATTGCAGCACCAAATTTTTCAGTTCTGACATTTCTGTGATATGTAATGCTTTTCCAAAGAGAACATCCCATTTCAAATTTGTTTTGTTCAAGCAATTTTTCTTAGAAACCCAGAAACCTCAGATTATTCAATGAGTTGTATCTATAAATCACGTTATCAAAATATTGGGACCAGAACTACCAAGGGAAAAAAATGAGTTATGAAGCTGTCCTTTCCCTAAATTGAAAATGTGTCTGGGTCAGAACAAACACAAACAGAAGTGGCAGCTGTTATAAAGGATGGGTCATATTTTGTCCCTGTTATGCTTGTGTAGAAAGGATGAAGTTTCTTGGTCCTCTTATGGATGTGCTGAAGTCAGATGGAATTGGCAAGATCTACTATGAATATGGTGTGAGGGGAGGGTTTGAGAGACCTGTGGCAGTAGTCTGTATATACTGGAGCTCTGCTTCATCAGGTTTTGTGGCACTTGGAGAGGTTTAAATGAGTGTATATGAAGTGATGGATACAGCAATGCAGCCCTTGCTCCTCCAGCCTGGCAGGAGAAAGGCTTCTTTGAGAGTCCTGTGCTTGTGAGCCGAGCAGTGTTGTTCCACTCCATATCTTATGGGGAGCAGCATGGTGTGTGTGAAACAAGTCATGTGTTCAGAAAGGGATGGAGCAGAACCAGCCTGTTCCACTCACAAGTATTATTTCCTTTCAGGTTATACGAGAGGCTGCTGAATATGATTTATTCCATTGTCCAGAATGCATTACGTGTTGTAAGAAAAGAAAATAGCCTTGTCACTGTGTTCTATCAGAATTAAAAGCTCTGTCCATTGTCACTTTTTTGCTACTCTCCCTCCCCCCTACCCCAGATTGTACATATCTGGGACTTACCTCTTTAAAAGAAAGCAACCAGTAGTTTCCTTCTGCTACGTTTCTATATTACTATTCATGGCTGGTTGGTTGTTTTTGTCAAGGTTCAGTCTCTCTCTATTCTTTCATCCTTTGGGTACTATATCAGTTGTGATTTTTATACCTCTTGGAGTTGCTGTAAAGCTTCTGCTAAGCCCTATTCATAACTGATTGGATTTCATAGAATCATAGAATCACCAGTTTGGAAAATACCCATTGGATCGAGTCCAACCATTCCTATCAAATACTAAACCATGCCCCTCAGCACCTCTTCCAATCCTCCCTTAAACACCTCCAGGGAAGGTGACTCAACCACCTCCCTGGGCAGCCTGTTCCAGTGCAAGACATTAATGAAGACTAAAATGTCATTAGTGATATCAGAAAGAGATTCTACTACAGGATCAGTCATAAG
Source organism: Piaya cayana (assembly GCA_013389865.1). Classification (NCBI taxonomy): domain Eukaryota; kingdom Metazoa; phylum Chordata; class Aves; order Cuculiformes; family Coccyzidae; genus Piaya; species Piaya cayana. The sequence continues at coordinate 55,140 of WAAB01004500.1, read as the reverse complement.
GAGGTATAAGAATATTTTTAAAAGGAAGAAAATTAATTACCTTTATCTTTTAAAGTCTGTTTGAAAGAAGGGAGTAAAATATCATTCAGAAATTAAAAATAAAGAACTGGCCATTTGGCCTCTACCTTTAAAGAGAGAACTCTGAATTAACTTCCCTCCATATCCTTCCTCCCAAACTACTTTTTCTAGTTTTGACAGCTAGTGGCCATTTCAAATACCCGAGGGCATGGGGAAGTAAAAATTTCATGTTACCTTTGCCTCTTTTCAATAGTGGCAGATACAGTGCAGACTTCCTCACTGTGCAGAGACTCTGTACTGCATCAGAGATAGAAAAAAAGGGGAATTACTTTTGGAAAGTGTGGAGTAACTGTCCTGGCAGGGAATTTTTATCTTGTTTTATCATGTTTATTGTTTTAATACATTTTCTTAGAAAAAATATTCAGCATCTGACATGAACTCAAACAGAAAGCAAAAGCTGGCAACTTAAATTTTTAATGAGTGTTTTGTTCTGGCAGTTCATAAATTGAAAAGATAGGCATGTGGGTTTTTTTCTCAATATATAGTTTATTGGCCTGATCAGTATTAACAGCCTAAAGTGAGACTGCTTTTAATCCAGCCAAGCTACTACCAAAAAAATGTGTATGTTGAACATCCCTGTAAATGTACAAAAATAAACAGACAAGGTCAAATTCATAAAATCATAGAATTGTTAAGGTTGGAAAAAACCTCTAAGACCAGTCCAGCTGTCAGCCCAACACCGCCATGCCTACTAACCCATGTCCCCAAGGGCCTCATCTTCATGTTTTTTTAACACCTCTATGAATGGAGATGCCAAGGCTTCCGTGGGCAGCCTCCTCTTCTAGTGTTTCACAATCTTTCAGTAAAGAAATGTTTCCTAATATCCAATCTAAGCCTTCCCTGATGCAATTTGAAGTCATAATTCCCTTCTCTGTGTAAGCTGCCTGGGGGGACTCGGGAAACCTTTTTGCTCTCAGTTGTTAAAAGAAATAGGTCCTGTTGCCAAATTTCCTTAGACTTTTGAACTGTTCGGAGATAAGCTTTAGCAGCACTTTAATGGTCATATATTACAAGCTTGCATTTTGGATTTACTGAAAATGCTGGTAATAACAGAATCACAACATGGTTTGGGTTGGAGGGTACCTTAAAGCCCATCCAGTTGTAACCCCTCTGCTGTGGGCAAGGACACCTTGCACTGAATCGGGTTGTTCAAAGCCTCATCCAGCCTGGTCTTGAACTCCTCCAGGGATGGGGCAGCCTCAAATGTCTTTGGGTTTGTTTTGATTTTTTTTTTTCCCCCAGGATCAAAGCTTGAACTGCTGTAGCTCCAGTTTACAAGTTTGTGTGATTGTATGTAGTACCTTGCAGTATTACGTGGACTCAAACATTTCTGGTGTGTTACTTATATATGTAAATAATTCACAGGATGGCTGCTTTTTCCACCAGACATTAATGAAAATATGAGAGAAGAGTTTTGTTTTGCTTGCTTTATAGCTTGATTTATAAGATAGACCCCAAGCAGAAATGCTAACCTCACCAGATAGTCAGTAATGTAATGGTTTTATTATTCATTTAAAAGTCTCCAGGGTACTAACCTCTGTTTTTTATTACTTTAAATTAATTTCTGGAACTAAGCCTCCACTTTTGTGTTTGTCTCTCAGTTCTGAGCCTGGGGCAAGATGTAGGGCTGGGTAGATGATGACCAGCACAATGCATCTTGATCACCATGACAGTTCTCTCTTGGCCAAGATAAAATATGGTTCTACCTGGATAGTAAATGAAAAGGATAAAACATTGTTTGCTTCTGCCTGTAGCAGTAAGATTTATATTTTTCCCCTTATTTTCTAGTTTGAGGAGGGTGATACCTTGTCTAGAAATGGATTTTTGTTATAATCCTAGTTTGGGAGGCACATCATGCCTGTTGGAGGCTTTTGATTTTCAAAGAAAAGAGTTTGATTTCCAAAGAAAACAGATTTCTGTAATCATCATGTCCTCCAGTTGATCAATCCTATTCCTCCAACAGCATTTGGACCTTGTTTCAAACAAATTAGTGGAAGCCTGTGGTATCAAAGGTACTAAATTCTTGACTTCTGTCTTTTTATGTGGTGAAAATCAGTAGCTCAGTAGTGGATGGAGACCTATTAATTTCCCAGTGGAAGAAAGGTATGGAAAACTCAGATGTTATCAGTTGCCCAGAAAAATGGTGGATACCACATCCTTGGGGCTGTTCATGGACAGGTTGGTTAGATGGGACTTTGGGCAACCTGATCCCATGGGAGGTGTCCCTGCGTATGGTAGGGAGGTTTGGAACTGGGTGAACTTTAAGGCTACTTCCAACCCAAGCCATTAATTGTATGATTATACAAAATCTAAAGCCGTGTTTCCAAAGCTTGTGGCACTGAACTTAGTATTAGGAGTTGTCATTAAAAGAATGGTTACTAAAAGCTTATTTTACTAGGAGGAAGGAATGGCATCAACCTCAGGTCATTGCAGGGGTGAGTAAAAGTCTCTGATGCTTCTTGAATTTTCAGAATCACAGATCAACTTGAGATATGTGAAGATGAAAAGAAAGTAATTTCAAATAGGTTAAAATAGCTTTTAAAATTCAGTGGGTTTTATAGCTTGTCCTTGATTCCTAAGCACCTTGAATTATTGTATGTGTGATTGTAATAGCTGGAATGAAGGCAAAAGCATACAGGACTATGAGTAGTGCTCCAATGCAAAATTTAGACTGTTCTCATTGCTTTGCTGGGTCAAGACTACATAAATCATAGGAATATTAATATATCAGAAGGCTGTATCGTACAGCAGGGGGGAAAATTAATGAGGTAGATTCAGTATGATTTGGGGCAGCTGACAAAACTGGTTTATAACTGCAGAAAGTATGTAAGTTATGTATGAAGTCCTACCAGCAAAACAATAATAGTTGATGTAGTTTCCCAGTATGTGTGTCCAGTAGAAATATTGTTATGATACGTGTTAGTAGAATTATAGAGTGTTTTCTGTCAAAAGAGACCTCAAAACCCATCTAGTTCCACATCCCTGCCACAGGCAGGGACACCTTCCACTGGATCAGGCTGCTCAAGGCCCTGTCAAGTTGGCTTTGAACACTTCCAGGTATGGGCATCCATGACTTCCCTGGGCAACTTGTGCCAGTATCTCACCACCCTCATTGTGAAGAATTTCTTCCTAATGTCTAATATAAATCTTCCCCCTTCCAATTCAAAGCCATTCCCGCTTATCACTCCATCTTATCACTATATGACCTTGTAAAAAGCCCCTCCCCAGCTCTTTTGTAGGCCGCCTTAAGGCTCTGGAAGACTGCTATAAGATCTCCCTGGAGCCTTCTCTTCTTATGCAGGGGATTCCATAACTGGGCACAGAACTCCAGGTGGGGTCTCACAAGAGCAGAGTAGAGGGGGAGAATAAACTCCCTTGTCCTGCTGGCCACACTTCTTTCAATGTGGCCCAGGATATGGTTGGCCTTCTGGGCTGCAAGTGCACATTGCCAACTCATGTTGAGATTCTCATCAATTGGCACCCCAAGTCCTTCTCCACAGTGCTGATCACATCATCCCCCGTCCTGTACTGAAACCATGGATTGTCCTGATCTAGGTGTAGAACCTTGCACTTTGCCTTGTTGAATTTCATGAGGTTCACACAGACCCACCTCTCAAATTTATCCAGGTCCCTTTGGATGACTTCCCATCTTTCTGGTGTTATCACAGCTGCACCACTCAGCTTGGTGTTATCCTTTAGAGTCTGAAGTATTAGCAGAAGAGTATTAGCTTCTAGGACCTATACTTCATTGATGCCTATTTCTGCTGCTAAACGAAAATATTTATAGGAATACGTAATGAGTGGATTATCCTTCATAAAAGATGAGGTCATAAAAATGAGAAACAGTGGGATTATTAGCAGCATTCAGCAGCAGAGAGGCTGGCTCCTAATGGTTTCCTCTTTCTCTAGTCATTATCACTGCAGCTGCGAATTATAGTGTTACATTGCAGTGGATTCACTGGAGAAATTCATTCAGATAAAAAATAATAATTAAAAAAGAGAAGAATTAAAATGGTTTGTGTTTTTTTCATCTTCCCCTAGTAATTATGATTACAATTCTGAGTGAGATGCGCAGAATTTACTCTGGAATTTTGACTCTAACACATAATAGTTATGGTAGTATACTGAAGACATATTGATACTCTGATAAATAAACTGATTTTGTAACGGTTAACAAGGATCCCATTCTACAAAATTATATATAGGCATAAGTCAACATTACATAGGAGCACTTGCTGAAGTCAGCTCATATTGTGAGTGGATTATTTGCGTAAGTAAGCATTTTGAGGCAACTCTTGATGAAATGGGCAGAGCGGTCAAGTAAAAATGCCATTCTCACTGCTGTTTTATTTCTGTCTCCATTATTGAGTTTGAAATCTATTTCTGTTGCCATCTTTAGAAATCATCATCAACTCCTAAAAAATTTGTTTCTCCTCATAATCATTATTGGGAAAAAAAAAAACCACAACAACACCAAAGCTGAAATAAATAAATAAGCAGATGGTAACTGCAACCGAAAGCTGCTTTTATTTAGAAGAATGATTCCTTCTTTAATAATTCTAATTAATATCAGTTGTAAAAAAAAACCCCAGGACTGTAATTGTCTTCTATGAAAATCTTATAGAAGTACACAGTGAAAGCAAACATAGATTAATTTATGCATCTGATTTTGTCCATTTCTAGTTGTTAAGTCTTTTTTTCAGTAGAAGTGAGGTATCCTATTTATAGTTTTGATAACTTAAGTGTTCCTTGTGCTTTGGAGCTGATGTACCTCAAACTTAACTGTATGAAGAAAATGAAAAATGGGTATTTTAAGGTGCGCAACATATTTACATGTATTCTCATGCTATATGCTTTCTTACTTAGCTGAAATTTGAAATCAAAGCATAAACAGCCAACCAACTGTTCTAAAGTAGCTTTGACACACAACTGACCATAGCCTTCCTTCCTTTGCTGAAATAAAATGCGGGGGTATAACATAAGAGATGTATTTCCACTGATGTTTTGCATGCCAAGCAGTAGAAAGGGGGCTGAAATGCAAGTTGTCCTGCAGTTTCCTCAGCAGGGTTTCTGTACTAGCTTGCTGAAGTCAACATTTATCTTGGGATTTACAGGTTTTGCCAACACCTGCACTGATGGTCACTCAAATGTAGGGTGCCGTATCTGGCTAGTGCTAGTGAAGAAGCAGATACTTGTCCTTTCAAACAGGGAACAGGCTTGGAATTAGGCAGTCACTCAGCATACATCAGATAAAGGCTCAGATTTTCCTTCCATCTTATTGAGACACAAAAACCCAATTATCCAACATTTTTCATGCACATTCTCATTGTCAGATTAATGATATTTCAGGCTGCTTCCAGAGTTTTTATTCTCTTATTTAATTAATCAGCTTTTAACTTGAGCAGAATCTGAGTGTTTCTTTGCTGAACACAGATATTTCTTCTCTGGCATTCTCTGCACCCATTAATTCATGCTGTTGTTCTTAATTGTCTTACAACTTTAAAACCTGAGCTCTTTTTATAATCTAGGAAATTAAATGTTTTATTGCCATTCTAAATTTGTATGGATCAGCACTTGGGATTGAAATTTATGATGGCAGTGATAAGAAACTTCTAACTATTAACATGCAAAAAGCCAATGTTTGGACACTGGAAATATCTTTGTTCTATCAGTGTTATTCTTCCAGTAGTGTGAGTTTTGGAAGCAGGAAGTTTGTTGTGTGCCTATAAACTAGTAAAGGGCTAGGTAGGAACAGAGCAGCTGTGGTAGCAGCATGTCTCTTTATTTATTGATGAGAGACCTCAGGAGGAAATGGTGTGGAATAGAAAATCAGCTCTGCTCAAGTCGGTGTCGGATTGCAGGAGGTAGTATGTTTTGTGATATATGCAGTGGTGAGACCCAGCTCACCTCGGTGACTGCAAGGTCACTGACTCTGACAGATTTAGAGGAATTCCCTGATTCACAGGCACGTGGCCTTGTCCAAAATTAAGTTGTAGTGGCAGTTTTGATCCAGATTGCAGATTTATGCTCCTCATTGAGTGCAATGTGGTGGGGATTTGGCTGGAGTGGAGCAGTGTTCAATATTAGTGTGTAGTCCCTGCTTGATATATCAACTCCATCTGCATTAGTGAGTAATCTGGCTTGGGAAAGACACATTTGTAGAGAGGATTAGTTGGTGCAGGGGACCTAAACCAACACTGTACATATTTCAGCACATTTTCCCTCAGGCTAGTGGTAGTCTAGCTCAGGAAACTGAACGCCTGTTGGGAATGCTCCTGGATTCTAGCTGTGTCCCAAAGATACTCAGTTCCTGACATCATGCTTTGGTTCACATCTTGGGCAAAGTAGGGAAAAAAAGGAGAATTTGCTTCAAAAGTGGAGCCCTGACATGATGTAAGGTAATACCCAACTCCAGCCTCTGCGAAGGCTCCATGGGTCCTGCTGGCTGTTTACCATAACCAACCTCTAGTGAGGTGCATATCTATCTCTGGATAAGCAGGGCACTTGCTTTTCAAGATGATGTTCTACATTTTTCTGTGGCAGAAACTAATTTTGACCATGAATAACTTGAAGAACAGAGAATTAAGACCTTTGTTTGACCAGATGGATGGAGGAAGACAGTTTCATTTATCATAGAATGATTTGTGTAGAAAGAGACCTCAAAACCCATCCAGTTCTTCCAACCCTCCTGCCACGGTCAGGGACACCTCCCATTGGATCATGTTGCTCAAAGCACCATCCAACCTGGCTTTGAGCACTTCCAGGGGTGGGGCATCTATGACTTCTCTGGGCAACCTGTGCCAGTGCCCCATCACCCTCCAGGAAAACATTTCTTCCTAACAAATTATCTAAATCTGCCCTCTTTCATCTTAAAACCATCCCCCCTTGTCATATCCCTGCATTCCTCAGCTTTCATGTAGAGCCTTTCAGTACTTGAAGGCTGCTCTTAAGTTCTCTCTGGACCCTTCTCTTCTCCAGGCTGAACAACCCCAGATCTCTTGGCCTGTCATCGTATGGATAGTGATCCAGTTTGTTAGAATGATTTTTTTGGCTCCAGTAGAAAATTCAGCTCTGTTCTGTTGCATAAAATCCCTTTTTGTAAAGCAGGGGTGGGTATCCAAAATTTTTATGCTAGCATACGACAAATGATGTCATGTAATTATTTTTCTGACCGTTAGCAGCTTACGTTCTGATATATTTTGCATTAAGATTTTTGACAGGTGGTCAAAATGAAAATCTGGTGAATATATGCCTTGCTGTATTTTGTAAGTTCTGTGGTAATATATGTAGTTTGAAACTCCTGCAAAGATCAAGTGACATTAATGCTTCACAAGTTTCATATACTGGATTAGATTCAAACGTTTCTTCAGGCAAAACCAATTCCTACAAGCACGGAAGAGCAATAGAAGTTGTTAGTGTCTCTGCATGAGACAATGCAGTTGACACTGAGCTGGGTGGAAGTGTCAATCTGCTTGAGGGTAGGGAGGCTCTGCAAAGGGATCTGAACAGGCTGGATTGATGGGCTGCAACCAGTGGAATGAGGCTGTATGAGGCCAGGTCCTGCACTTGGGGCACAACTACCTGATGCAGCACTACAGGCTTGGAGAAGAGCGGCTGGAAAGCTGCCTGGCAGAGAAGGACCCGGGGGTGTTGTTTGACAGGTGACTGAACGAGTCAGAAGTGTGCTCAGGTAGTTAAGAAGGCCAATGGCATCTTGGCCTATATCACAAATAGTGTTGCCAGCAGTACCAGGGAGGTGGATGTACCTCTGTACTTGGTACTGGATAGGCTGCACCTCAGATACTGTGTTTGGTTTTGGGCCTCTCACTACAAGAAGGACATTGAGGGGCTGGAGCAATCCAGAGAAAGGCAATGAAGCTGCTGAAAGAGATGGAGAGCTGCTCATGAGGAGCAGCTGAGGGAACTGGGCTTGTTTAGCCTGGAGAAAAGGAAGATGAGAGGCAACCTTATCACTGTCTACAACTACCTGAAAGGACTTTGTAGTGAGGTGGGTGGTGGTCTCTTCTCCCAAGTAACAAGCTATAGGATAGGAGGAAATGGCCCCAAGCTGCAGCAGGGAAGGCCCAGATTAGATATCAGGAAAAACTTCTTCACTGGAAAGTTTATCAGGCACTGGCACTGGCTGTTCAAGGAGGTGGTTTAGTCACCATCCCTGAACGTATTTAAGAGGTGGGTAGCTAAGGTGCTCAGGGATGTCATTTGATAGTGGACAGGTACAGCTGGACTTGATGATCTCAAAGGCCTTTTCCAATCAAATGACTCTATGGTTCTAAAATTGCAGTGTTTTCTAGAATTTTCAGTTGTATTTGTACACTTTTGACCAGCACAGAGTGAATGCATAAGTAGTCTCATAAGCCTTTTTCTAAACATAACATCATTGCAGATGGCAAATGTGGAAGGATGTTCTAAAAATTAACTGTAACAAACAAACAAGGAGCAAGAAGGGCTGCAATAATTGAACTGTACTAATGAAACTCTACTTTGTTCATATTATGAGCAGTCAGGAATCATGCATAATTCAAGAGTGCAATTGTTAACAGTAGGCTCACATAAGAACATTTAAATTTGTTTCTCTGGACATGAGAAACTGATCTTTGAAGTGATCCCTGATGAGATTCTGCTTGGCCCTGTCAGCATCCTGGGAGGAGAGTGTTCCATTTTCCCTCTTGCATCAGTGAATATTTATGGGATGTAAAATAGGAATAATTTTAATTATGTATGGAGAGGGAAACACATGCAGTCCTGAGTAAGACACTTCATTGCTAAACCTTCCTGAAACTCTGATAATAGGTTTATGCACTAATTGAAAAACTAAGTTGTGTTGCCTGCTATGTTGGTCTGTATGGAAGTGTATAGGTGTGTATGTCTTGTGTTTTACTTTTAAAAGTCACTCTTATTCTAATAGTGAAGACTATCTTGCTAGTCTTTTGATTATAATGCCAAGAGAAAAGTCTACAGTAGTTTACACTCTAACCAGCTGAAGGACAATAAATGTGGGAGAAAGAGAACACCATAATTCTTCCTTTCATGTGGATGATGGTTGGAATCAATGATCTTGAATGTCTTCTGTAACCCTAGTGGTTCTATGATCCTATAATCAGATTTTGCATGGTACCACACAGAAAATACATAGTGAAACTCTGAAGCAAACTTACTCATCTCATCTTTAATGTCAAGTCCTGTCCAGAATTCCAAGCTTCTTCATAAAGAAAATACTTAGGGAAGTTGTACATTCAGCTGGGTTTATGCTCATAAATGTTCTGCCCATGCTTTCCTGTGGTAGAAATTATTCCCTCCTTCTGCTGCTTCTCTTAGAATATTAGCTAGAAGGTATTGATTTCCCTAACGTGGACACATATTTTGGTCTATAGAACTTCAAAGATACTCATATTTTTTTCTTCATGTTGCATTATTACAAAAATAGATAGATTTTTTTTTTCTTACAAAGTGCTACATGCCAGTAAAGGATAGGATTTTTACTGCACAGAACAATTAGGAGTTGGCAAGTGAATTGTAGGATGAAGGGCAGTCTCTATTAAGAGCATGCAATGAAGAAAAAAAAATGGTGATGAAAACCTGGGAAAAATTACTTGAAAGAACGTATTTTTATCTGAATTTCTTAGGATAGACACTGCAGAAAAAAATTACTTTGAAACAAGCAACAAACTTGTATTAAATAACAAATATTGCAGGTGTATTTTGAAGAGGAAAAAAAATCAACATTGGTTCGGGGATTTTTTTTTTCTTTTCACTTAGTTTAATT